>JAPMOB010234281.1:0-11655 GCA_029875015.1 Lepomis gibbosus | reverse complement strand
AGCTGCATCCATGTTAGCACGTCACGTTTGATGTGGTAATTTCACAGTAGGCAGACACACAGGTTCTAAGGCTTGTTCTTGCCCCCCTACAGTACAATTCGGTATACATCTGCGCTAAAATATCAAGGTGAAAGTCATCATAGCTTGCGTAGTATAGACCCAGCTCCCAACCCAACTTTGAGAATAGATTAACAGCGATATTTTTTTATCGCCTGATAAGAGTCTCACGTTAACGCAGCACGTTAACGCCGATAACGGCCCACCACTAATATTTAGGAATATTACTAAAATTATTAATAAAGATTAATAATTACAGGACTCATAAAAGGTTTTGCATGATTAGAAAGGCCAATATTTAAATACTATTTCACATCAATGAGGTGGACTGTGAAGGGTGAGTCCGAGTACTGTAAAATGGTCAACCTCCTTGTCAATACAACACACTTATTACTACTTTAGCATCATTTCTTGACACACAATAATTGTCCCTTTATCACACAGGAACCCAGCAGCCAACAACTTTCACGTGGCAGCTGTGATACTGAGCTTTGGTCTTGATAAAGTGCAGTTATTGGGCACAAAATGTCTGATATAACACATGTAAAGGCCAAGCGGCACCTCCTTTAGCAGCTGCATTGCAGTGGAAAGGCAAATGCGACAACAAATGCACTTCCTCTTTTGGGTTTGGTGACATCATAGCCATGCCACAAGCCTGGTTTGGGGTTTGGCCAGTAGGAATGCATGGTTTGGATTCATCTTAAATCAGGTGTGATTTTAAAAGACCAGAGGGATCTGGGCGCTGTTTCTTTTGTTCAAGGCTTTGTTCTTACATGAATTTTGTTAAGGCTTTCGGTTTTAAATGCAGGCTGCGTATTTACCCCAACACGTGAGGTTTCAACAGCAGTGGTTTTACATTTGTGCTGCAAGAGTCGCCTGTTCAGTCCTCTGGTACGGGCCTCAAACTTACATAATTAACATAGGGGAGTTTCTTCTTTGTGATAAAGATGAACAAACTGAAAGAGGCAAGCAACACACAACAACGAACAAGTGCATTAAGTACACAAATACATAGAAGTAGCGGGAGAGAGGGAGAGACAGTCAGCCAGAGGAGGGCGTGTGTGTGTGTGTGTGTGNGAGAGAGAGAGAGAGAGAGAGAGAGAGAGAGAGAGAGAGAGGTGGAATAGAGAGAGGGAAAGAGTTAATGTGTTAGTTTAGAATGTGCAAATGTGCAAACAACGATAGCAGTTTCCTCTCAGCCAGTCAACACAAAACAGAGGCTTGTCGCTCCACAAACATGACACTTTGATGACCTCCTCACTTAAAATCTACATTACTAACACTACTGTAAATTATGATCTCAGCATTGCCCGTCTCAGACTTTAAAGACATGGAGCTAAACGCAGATGCTGTCATGTCGTGTTTCCAGGAACACGGCCAGTGCCGGCCCTTTAAAGATGGCCAGCACCTGACTCATTTAACACAGCAGCAGGGATATGAGATAGCTCCAAACCATGTCTACAGAAGCTCCACAGACTTAGCGATAGCTATGTTCACATTCTAGTATTCTAATTATAGGCGTAGCCCCTCTAAGGGCCTGTGTCCACCAATGAGTTTTTTTTTACCAGCTGCGCCACCTACTGTTCTGAAAACGCCTATCTGAGAGAGCTAGGGTAAAAATTTCAAAACAAAGTACGTAGGCCTAGGCCTACTTGCTCTAGCCCTTGCTCTGCATTAAGAGAAGGCTGAAACATGTAGAGGGGACCGTACATGGGTTTATGAGATTTTCAGGATGAGGAAATACCTCAGTGAGGAGGCACATCGTTTCGTTCAAGAGCTGAGATGGCTCAGTGTGGTGTTTGTCCCGCCCCTCCTGCACTGTGATTGGATGGCTGGGTAAAAAGTGACAGTGATGAGCGCAGCGTTTTTTCCCAAAGTTTTCCAAAAAATTTTCAACCTCAGCACTCTGCGCCTGGCGCCCATCGCTCAGCGCCTCGTCATGCTTCTGGTGTTTTTACTGTGTTGTAAAAAAAAGACGTTTGCCTCAGGGCCTGTGTCCACCAAAGCATTTTTTCCTAAGACCCAGGTCCCGTGCTCCACTGGTATTAGCTGTTATATACCAGAGGAGTGGACCTGGGGGAGGCTGCAGGGATAAACCTAATTAGGGTCGATACACTGCAAAGCATTTGATGAACTGTGTTGTGCAGAAAGCTTTGGAAGTTTGGGACTGATGTGAAAGATGTTTAGGTTCATTTTTATGAAATAATTCAGGTAGCAGCTATGGATGAGTACAGAGTCAACTTTCATGCTGAACCTATTTCACAGACTTAAAGCTTTGGATGCACACGCAGTATATTGCATATGAAAATGCTTGTTTGGAGAGTGCACTCTGCTCTCAGATACTGTTTCCTCTGAGAGCATCTTGAACATTTTTGTAATGATTGCTGTATTTGTGTACTGTATCTTTTTCATTTCTCACAACAGCGGGAAAAAAGTGTAGAAAACGGAAACCAGTCCAATCAATGAAATACTGCTTTATTTTCTGGGACTATTTGGCTGAAGCGCTACCTTCTCAGAAATATTTATTGTATCTTGGTTCTCCCCTTTGACTAGAATTTCTCTGTTGACTTAAAGTATGGACGGTTCCATATTAAATGCGATAAAAAGTACATAAGGTCATATATATTGACATTCTGACGGGGCAAAGAGCCTTGCTCTGAACATCTTCATTCCTTCCAGTTAATCTACCAATACATTAAGTCAACTGGGCTAACATTGAGCAATGTAATTTCTCCCCTCTGAGGCTGTTTGTGTGATTCATAATTGGAAAACTGGGTTACGCAGGTTATAAGACGCCTCTTGCCACATAACCTTCCGCTGACTCAGTACCATCTCAAGTGCTCAGTGACATGACCAATTTGCAAAGTCAGTAGACCGAGGAATCATTTTGGCTTTAATCTTTCATAAGGCCATGCTAAGCTCGTGTGAGAGGAATAGACAAAAAAAAACAACATAATAAAAGATAAAGTGAGGGAAAGAGCGAGTGTTTGACAGGGAGGTAATTAGATCAGTAATCAGCTTCTTAACGCAAAGGGATTTACAACGGTCCACGTTTGAATAAAGAAACCGCCCTTTGACATTTTAAACCAGTGATTTACAGGCATGACTTAACGAGAAAGTGGGTATCAGCAGTTCTGTGTGTGCATGCAGAATTAGATAGCTGTCTGTTCACTTCCTGTAGAGCATCGGCACACGTGTAGAGGTTGCTGTACTGTACATTATACTTTTTCTTGCAGAGACAACCGCAACTGTGTGGCTGCAGCCTTCGAACAACAAATTAATCATTCAGATGCATCAGAAAGTCTGTTGCTGTGCGTGCAAGCTGGATCTCAAGAGCTGAGAAGCTTAAATAATACAGTCACTGATTTTCCAAGCATTGCCTGACCGGTGTACACAGGCCTGGGACTCTGCATCTGCTGTTTATCCAGACTCACATTCAAAGATTAAAAGCAACTGGAGCCTGACACAGTTACAGCAGTTAGCGGTTTGTTAACATCTTAACATGAGAGCAACTCCTGCTGCAAGCACATGTACATCACAGAGCCATTCATGAAATGTAAAAGATTGTCTATATATTTTATATATGTTTTCTATTTCGGCTTCTGCAGAGAGCTATTAAATTGCTGCCATCAAAGGCTGTCCTTCCATACTGACATAACTAGGCTTCAGATAATACATCTACATATCAAAAACATGTCCATGACCGACACACTGCATCTGAAAAATGAAACAATTCTCCGCCCAGAAAGGTATATTGCTCTACACATGTAAAAACACATTATTAAACATGAATTGTTTGTTTTCTGCCTTCTATAGTCTTTCCATCCATCACACCCTACAGTGAATACACGCTGTTTTGAGCTTTAATGGTCTGTACTTCGTGTGATGTGTGTGTGTTGGGTACTCCTCCACCTATACTGTCTTTGATTGTAATTGGATACAGAGAATGAGCAGCCACATGTGTTGCTGTGTGCAGATGTGATCCTTTTTATTAGCTCACTCTGCACTACTTGTAAATGTTACTTGTTGAGCTGCTTCCCCGTAGTAAGAGTGTTGGTAAAATGCTTCATGTGTGTCACAATGTCCTGTTTTGGCTCTGTCGTTTCCTTCAGTCACCTCTCTTCCCCTACTCTAATGCAGTCTCTTGTCATCATTGCCATTCTCTTCTCATCCACTAGATGCCCTCAGACTTTCCCACTTTTTTCTCACCTGACCTTCCCTGCCCAGTTCCTCACCTGCTTTTAATTTCCCCTAATCAGCCCAGTAGCACATATACAGGCTCATTTCCACCTTTACTTCATACTGGCTTGTGCTAGTTGCTTTGGTTTTCATTTTGTACAGTTTGTGTTGCATGGACCTCTGCCTGCACCTATAAGCCTTGATATATCAATTAACCACTAAAGCTTATCCTGCCTATGTCCACATGTATGTCCAATACTACTTTTCCTGAGACAGTACGAACTGACCAATAATGGAACCAGCAGGTGGATCTTACAGAGGAACAATATGAGTAGATGTTTTGTACCTTCTTAATGACTGGAAATATGCTTCCAGTAGTGAAGATAGGGAAGCAGTCTTGTCATTAGCATACCGGGAAGTGTCTTCAAATCCTTGGTTGAGGAAATTAGATGGGTAGGGGAGATTTATTACTTTTTTTCAGAATTGTTTACACATGTTTTCTGAATCTTTGGGCCATTTTCACACTCTAAACGATTCCAAACACAAAACTCTACCAAAAGCAATTTTTTTTTGGTGGAGTTTGGTCATTCCAAAATTGTTTTTGCAGTCTTACCAACCAACACACCGATGTGTTCAACCCAAAACACTACTGTCATTATTCCATCACTAGGTTTATGTCTTTTTAAATGTATTTCCAGTGTTAGATTTTACCCAATAGTAAAATGTTGTTGCAGTAATAATAAACTTTACATGTAGAGCACTTAAAACTTAAAACACAACATAAAGTGCTTCACAGAGAAATAAAATATGAGATCAATTAAAAGATACAAAAACATTGCAGTCAATAAGAAATGATAAAAGACATCAAACAATAAGAAACACCAACAAAATGGACAGATAAAAAATTGAGAAGGGATTAAAACAATAGAAAGGCTTGCTACTCTGATAAACTCTTTCCCAGAAGAAATTAGTTTTCAGGTGGGACTTTCTCCGACAGCCTAATTTCCTCAGCCAGGTCATTCCAGATCATCGGGTCCAGACTGCAACTCTGGGAGGGACAGAAAACCCCCGGATCATAAGGGGTTAAAAGACTAGAATACATTCTGGAACCAGGCCATGAAGAGTTTTAAAGCTAATCAATAAGTTCTTAAAATCCTAAAACAAACAGGGACCCAATGTAATGAAACTGGGCATACTTCCTCATTTGCCTAATAACCTCACAGCTGAGGTCTGCACAGTGTAGCACACTGAGGTCAGTAGGCCTCACCAGGAGGTAAAACGGAGTATCAACCTCATAGCAATGAAAGAAAATACCGTATCGGCGCTCACATCACCCAGGGAGATGTAATACAAAATAGGTCCAGGGACTGAATACTGGGGCACACCATAATTAACAAGAGAAAAGGCAGACTTAAAGTTAATAGACACACAGAACTTCCTGTTTGACAATTATGAGGCAAAGCAGTCCAGTGCCATGTCATAGGTGCTCACACAATCAATCTAGCAAGATGCCATAGCCGATTGTATCAAAAGCAGCGGCTAATCATACGCCTTCAAAAGGAGGTCATTGGTAAATTTTAGAAGAGCAGTCTTTGTTCAGTGATGCACAAAGACTGCCTCTTCAAAGACCCATATCCCTGCTCTAGGGTTAGGAGACCGTGTGACCGTGTCCAGTCAAGTCAACTTCAGTTGGTCTCAGAAGAAATAACTGTTCCAGCCCGAGCCGGCCAGCTTTCCTGATAAGCAATCGAGCAGGAGCCAAGCAGCAGCGACCGCAGCCATATAGCAGCCTCTGTGCCATTTGCAGTCTGAAGGCTGCAGTTCTGGACAGAATAGGCAGAAAGTCACAGCAATCAGATCCTCTAAAGTTATGTCCAAACCCAAAGTGTCCTGATCTCCTGGACTCTCCAGCACACATCACAGCCGTCTGCACTGAACAAGTCTGTATAAAAGTCACTCCACGATTCCTCATCTCCATTAGGTCTGTGGTCACCTTTCTATTAGGGAGACAGAGACACACCATTTAGTTTTTTTGGAAACAATTGACTTCTCTAAATTAAAGAAGAAAGTGGTTGGTGAATCTATGTCTTGTAGTCTGGTGAAGCGTGCTCGGATCAAAGCCCCTTGGACTCTCCTGCAGGAGGGAGTTGAGCTCCTGTCCTTTCATGCTTAACACCGGATCAGACATCCAGTGCTTGAGTCGGAGAATACAAAAACATGAACACTTCTGTCTCTGCAGAGACTGAACATGCTTCAGTTTGGCGTCCCTACAGCCCAGACACACTGCCCGGAAGTCTCCTGAAGTGCTTCAGTTCTGTCTCAGCGCCTCATTGGAAATAAATGGGGAGACCCGAGCCACGCTCACCCGGATTCTGACGGGATAGGGGAAAAAAGAAGTAGGGGGAAAAAGGAAGTTTGAAATTACTCAAAAACTCTCAGCCACGGTCTCCACCACTAATCTCCCATCAGAGGAGAGAAAACGCAATATCCACACAGAAATGCAAAACAACAGTAAAGGTTTTAGTATAAAGCCTTCTGGCTTCTGTCTTCCTGTAATAAACGTCCTTTAGCGTTTAATGGAGAGAATTTCATCACTTCCAAATAAGATTATCGTTGGAAAACATTTGCACAATCAGTCACGGTCACTCGGCCTCATCAGAGATTATGGCTCTCCTTGGTCTTGCATTTCCTCAACTTGCCTCACTCTCCTATGCTTGCTCCAAAATAGTGGAGATCACATGTGGCTATGTAAACATGTGTTTACCCATGTAGGGAGTCAGAGTGTGCTGAGCTGGACTCAAACCAGAAACTCTCCAATTTCCAGCCAAATCCTCATGGACCAAGCTAGTTTTAGGAGCAGTGGGCTGCCATCGTATGGCATCCGGGGAGGCGTTCAGGGCCTTCGTCAGGGGGCACCTTTGGCATTGGTTGGTGCTAGACTTGATCCGGCGACTCACAGGTTTCCAAACCAAGTCCCAACAGAGTAAACTAATGCTGCCCCCTATGTATGTTATTGTTAAGTGCTACCACAACTTGATTTTGTAGATTGCACACTGATCACGGAAGCTTATGTAAGAGCTTAAAAGAAAATTTAACAAAAAAAAAGGCATGACACAAGAAAAACACCTCAGTCCATTAATATCCAGCTCTTGCTGCGGAATTTGTTTTCTCTTGTCAGGCAGTTGTAGCTGTCACAGTGATGAGTGGGGCCGAAGCGCTAAGCGCCAGCATCTCTCTGATAGAAAACACACAGATACAGAGTGAGAGAGGAAGAGAAATGAAGGGCGAAGGAGGAGATGAAGCGGGTGAGGGCGAAGGGAAAGGAGAGGGAAGACAAACAACAACAAAAAAGGAAAAACAAAATGACAATGGTAGAGAGGAGGAAGAGTGACAGCAGCGATGACTGAAGACGTAGAGAGAGAGAGACAGATGCAGTCTGAGTAGCAGGTTGGCACTCAGCGTGAGTCTGAATGTGTAAACACACACAGTCTTCATCAGACTGACATAGGAACTGCGCTACAGCACAACAAGCATTTCCTTCCAACACACCATATCAATTGCGCAGCCTGTCAAGTCATGGCACTTGTCAGATTGGCTGCATTTAGCTGTGAATGCTTCCAGCTAAAAGACTTGAAGCGGCATCAGCAGACAGTCTTCTATGTTCCTGAAGTGGTTGTTTAGACTATTTGTTTTGCGGATGTTGCGTGTAGATGTATGGATGTTTGTGATAGAGGTTTTGTTGTCAATACAGAAGCTTCTGCAGGCAAATTGAGGGAGACAGTTCACTTGTTTGCTTATAAATCCGACTGTTTGCGGTCAGAGACGAGCGGCAGCCACTCGGTGGCAAATGAAATACCTCAAATTGTACAGTATTTCGTGACTCAAAATCCAGACACTTTCTCAAGGTTAACACTTCATTATAAATAAAATGATTATGGGCATATATTTGTGTTGACTTGTTACCTTTAGCAGGATTTCTCAAACTATTCAAAAGATATTGTATTTAAAAGTAAGATGATTGACCAAGGACAGTGTGATTCATATACTGTATGATGTGCATAGCAGCATCATGTGTCAGTTTACAAAGGACCTAATCTTTACCTTGGAGGAAGTAGTTTAACAAAAAAAGTAGAACTCAAGTTCCATGCACTAGATTTCTCCCTTCATCAACAGATGAGTTTGCTCAGTTGTCAAATATAACTCCTGAACTGTGCGGACAGCATATATATCGATACTGCCTAAACCTTTTCTATCTTGCCCCACTTTGGAAGCTATCAGCATGATGGTCTTTCATCAGCATTTCATGGCCTTCATCATATTAAATACATATATGATTTATATGTATGTAACACATAAAAAATAATATTGCATTAAGAACATTAAATGATATTGTTAATAATTTATTGAGTGTTTATTCACCAGAAATGGATGTGCTTGTATGCCTTGTCAGGGTTAACATTCCTGTTCCTGCCGAACCCCTTGAGACAATTTTCTTATTGTTCAATGTTGCCTACTTACAGATTGGGTAGTGGTGGGGTTCAGACAATTAATAAAAAAAGAGATAGAGATGAACAGTACAGTACGTATTGAATCAATTAGATGCTTTGGAGACAAAACTATTTTATTTCCAATGAATGTTTCGTTAGCAAATAGAACATTTACCCGATTAAACAAGACTTCCTGTATAAACCACACCCACTTCCGGTCATCAATCCGAATACAAATACAGATAACATCATGTGTTTGCCTCACAAACCTGTACAGTAGTGTGCTCAAAACTGCCTGTTGTTGGAGTAAAGTGATATAAGAAACTATTTTTAGTACCCATCCACACCAGCATTGTACCAATGAAATTACAGAAACAACATCTTCATAATCTGTTCTGTGACACTGTATTAGCAACTACAATTCTGGCCAAAGAAGTACATAAAAACTACATCAATAAGTACATTTAAGGATAATGCTTTGTATTATAATTGATTTCACATTTGGCTGTAAAAGACTGCATGCAGGAGACACTTCACCAAGATCCATGTTTTATTCACTGGACTGTCGCCACTTGGCTGCAAACATGTGTTCCTTAGAAAGTCTGGCAGTTTGCTGCTGGAAGGATGCAAGCTGCAAATTCCAAATGACAAAGGAACATACATTAAGGTGCTAAAGGCTATTTCTTTTCAGCGTAGTCCACAGAGAAAGGCTGCTCTGTGTCTGTCTGTGTGTGCACAGACACTGGATGGCCTACAGCATGGCTATAGAAATGAATAAGTAAGATAGTCATTCAAGCGCATGGAAGAAGTAAAATGTACAAAATGAAATACATTAACTCATGTGTTGTTTTTTGGACATATTGTGTTGCTGATAAACTTTTAATGTTTCTTTCTTTCCCCTGTAAATATTTTCCCTCACCCTGTTAGCTCAGTGATGGTCTGTTGATACTACAATGGGTTGCTGACATCAATTGTTAAGCTTGAAAAGGTTGTGTTCAATTGGATAATAACAAGTTGCAAGCCACAACATCATTGTGATTGTACCTTTTCAAAAGTAGTAGTTCACTGCTCTGACTCTCACAGCAAGGCACCTCTTCAATCATTAAAAAGGCATTTGGTCAGTATACTCATACCAGCAGCTCTCAGCCACCTCCTTCTCATCGGTCACGGAGGCTTTAAAGCTGCGATTGCACTCAGAGACACGGGTTAAAAATATATGTATGCTACGATTGAGGATTGTCAGGCAGCACATAACCACGTATGTTCATGCTAGTGAACACAAGACATACGAATGCAGAACAAAGAAACATAGCCTACACACATTCTCCATGGCAGCATGCGTACCCTCATATACGCATGGTCCCTCTTTTACACACACATGCACACACCCCTGTAGTTCTTAGTGCATTTTAGTTAGAATATACTGTGTGTGTGTGTGTGTATACACTCACCGGCCACTTTACACCTATACCTTGCTGGTACCGGATTGGACCCCTTTTGCCTTCAGAACTGCCTTAATTCTTTGTGGCATACTTTCAACAAGGTGTTGGAAACATTCCTCAGAGACCACCAGTGTGAAGTGTTGACACAAGGCAGGATGGATCCATGGTTTCATGTTGTTTATGCCAAATCCTGACCCTACCATCTGAGACCTCTTCCACACTACTGCATTTTCAAATTAAAACAGAGGCCTTTTGCTAGGTTTGTACCTCCCATCCAGATGAAAATGAAGACCTAAAACGGAGAAGTTTGGAAACTCTGCCGACCCTGTTTTGTGTTAAAATTTCCGGAGGGCATTTTAGTGAAGATGGGCTAAAAAGCAAAACGGAGGACTTTAGAAACGATGATGCAGCCTCTCATGCTTAGCTCTCTGACAGGATGCTCCTCACCGGGTTTTTGACATCATATTTTTATTAAAATATTATGTAACGTGCAAATAACACTTGTGCTGTGCATGTCGCCGTTTACTTTACAACGACTCCCAGTCTGTTTTCCGTCGCCACACTCCAGTGTTACATTCAGTAACAGTCCCGGCTCGTTATTGGTGCATCCAAAAAAGAAAAATCTGGTTTGATGCCAAATCTTCTGTAAATACGGAATTGACTATCTCCTTCATGTTTACACTGGCACGCACCTGAACATACCTGAACAAGTCCTGGTTGTGCGTTTTCAGTCGTTTTAATGTAGATGGAGATAAACTCCAAAACGCAGCTAAAAAGCTGGTAAGGACAGAGATCATATTCGCTTTAATTCTCCGTGATTAAACTAAGTAGTGTGGATGGGGCCTGAATGGCGCAGCTGAAATCGAGACTCAATAAACAAGACACCGTTTTTCCAATCTTCTATTGTCCAAAAAGAGCCTGTGCGAACTGTAGCCTCAGTTTCTTGTTGTTAGCTGACAGGAGTGGCACCCGGTTTGATTTTGTGCTGCCCATTCTGCTGTTTGAAGTTTTAACGTGTTTTGTGCGTACAGAGATGGTTTCCTGCATCCCTTTGTTGTTGCTGTTGACTTTCTGTATTTGCTTTCTGGTGCTTTGATTATTCTGCCCACATTTAAGGAGGTGGTATTATGCTTTTTGGCTTTTTTGTGCATGTAATAGGTTTGCAAAGTGAAAAAGCCCAAAGTCCACCCCAAAGGGAGTTCCCATCTCCCACAGAAAACTCTGCTCTGAACTGCCTGAAAACAGCTCGTTTGAAGTCCACATTTACTTAAAACACGTGTCATAATGCTCGCCGAGGGGCTAGTCTGACACGACCCTCAAAAACACCGGTGGAAAAACACTAAGCTGCAGCACACAGCTCTCCTCTCCCTTCCAAACACTAGCTACCCCCCCAGGCAGTCAATGGACATGAAGTTGTTACTGTGATGTAGAGACAGAGCTCGGTTAAAACTTTATGGATAAAAGATACTTTTGTTACAGATTAATAACTC
>JAPMOB010234278.1:0-13720 GCA_029875015.1 Lepomis gibbosus | reverse complement strand
AACTTCTCAGAAGTGGATTTAGTGATGAAAATCCATACGAAAACTGTAAAATATAAAACTTTCTGTTGCTGGCCTCTGTCGTGGGATGATGATTCAGTGGATAGTGAATATTCTCTCTGACCAATCAGCAGTCTGTCGTGTTTTCACGTTACACTTTAGTTCGCTTTAGTTGACTTTACACTTCAGCTCGCTTGGAACCTCAACGGAGGTGAGGTGATATAAAAAAAAAAGTACCTGGAAGCAGGTACAGGTCTAACATTTCTACAATGGAAACCCAAACAAAGGCGAGTCGAACCAAAGGGCGTGCCTGACCCCCACCAGCCACTTGGCAAGCTTTATGGCGGGTTTGCATTGTGATGTCATAAATAAAGGAAGTGAAGGGCTGGACTACAAACGAGCTATTTTCAAGCGGTTCAGAGCACAGCTTTCTGTGGGAGTTGGGAACTCCCTTTGGGCTGGACTTTGGGCTTTTTCACTTTGCAAACCTGTTACATGCACAAAAAAGATATATAACTCAATAAAGGAGAGGGAAAAAGCCAAAAAGCATAATACCACCTCTTTAAATTTCATCTTAGGCTGTATTAAAAAGGTCTTTAAAAGTCTTTAACTTTGAGAATCCTGGGCTTACCCTGATTTTTCCACCTGTGTTTTTGAGGGTGTGTCGGACTAGCCTTTAAATAGATTTCTCATTTTATACTTGTGACTGACAATTTAGAAGGCGGTTTGCAACTCTCCAATAAAGGAAAAAGCACTCGCGGAGATCTTTCAATTCATTTTACTGATTGAAAGTTAAAATAATTTTTTGTTGTTTACTTTCAACACGTATCAAAAAATTACCTTATATTTGTTTCCCACAACTTATTTGGTCACATAACTATTTCATTCCTCCTCTCTCATTCAAATATAAAAAAATTGCCCGTACAATACTACCCTGCTCCCTCCGTTTGAATCTAGCTTGTCCCTGAAACAACAAAATGCATCCTTTATACTGTTCCAGTATTTTTTGGGCAAACAATTTTCTATTCATGGATATAAAACTATTTTATATGTTAAAAGATAAATAGATTAAACATCGACTCACCTGTTTGTGCATCTCGATATTGAGCCCATAGGACATCTCATAGTACTGGACAGGAAGAGATAGGAAGACAAAAAAGAGACAAAAACTAAATGTTACAACAACACAGGAAAATAGATAGAATTGTAGAAAATGTTCTGCACAGAAGCTCAATGCTAAGACTTCGTTATACACTATTTACTACCATTTATATTTCTCTCTCGCTCCACTAATAACTACAAATATGTGGCACAGTTTTGAAGATTTCCAGTCATGAACTTAAGCTGAAGACAAACAAAATTATCATTTGACACAAAGTGGACCCTCAACCCAGCATGACATTTCTTTGACATCTTAATCTTAATGACTTCCAAGATCTCAAAATGTTACTTTCCACAAACATATTCCCACTCAAAAACACGCCTGGATGTACACACACAAAGAGAAGAGAAGGCACACAGCTACAAATAGAAAAAGGAGACACAGTAGAGAAAGAGCCTCTGTTGTGTGAGCGTGAGCGTGTGAGTTCGGTGTTAATGAGAGGGCCACCCTCTAGGCGTCAACCCTGTTAATCACCCACTCTGTCTGCAGGGGGACTGGCTCCGTCACTGGAAAACAAACACACAGATCTCTCACGCACATGCACACACGCATTTCTGTAACTCGTTTTCTCTCACGCATGCACCATTGTTGTTTTCTGTTCAATCTCTCGCTGACACTACCTTTGTACGTGAATGCACGTGCGCGCACACGCACACACACACACACACACACACACACACACACACAGTGTAGTTGCTCGAGCCCACGCAGCAGCTCCCTGAAGTAATTACAGTACTGGGGAAACGGAGGTGCTGGCGCTGGCCAGGGGGAGTGGGGCAACCTGATATGCTATTAGAGGAGGAGTGGGGTGGTGGTGATGGAGGGGGTAGTTGCGGGGATACAAGGCTGGGCCTGCCACTGATGGAGTGGAAGTCTGCACGTATATGTACATGGTGTGCGTGTGCATGTGTGAGTGAAGGAGGAGGGATAAGCAATTTTTGGAAGAAAATATAAATAACATTACAAATCAGAGCTAAGCTAAAGGACGCGTCCATGCACATTTGATTACAACTAGAATAAAATCTGGTTTATACTTCTGCGTCAAAGTATCACATTCCCAATTAGTAGTTTTACTTAAAAATGCAAAAAATTACAATGCACGTAGCCTGATCGTAGAATACGCTGCAGAACTGACATCGCTCCAGTCATTGTCGCCTTCCCTCCCACACTGAGTGACACCCTAACAGGTGACTTTATATTTATTGCCATGGTAACTATGCTACAGGCAGATGCGTTTTTTAAAAGGCAGCAAACAGCGTCACTTCGATCCAAAATTTTCCATCTGTGGTTTTAAATTCTAAATGCTTCTACACATGATTATTCGTTTAACATAGCTCTTGTTTCCTGCATTTTATGTTAAAAGAACAATTAGCCAGTTCATAAACAGGGCGTGTAATAGACCAGATTTATAGTCCGGTTTATAAGGCTGCACAATTTGGAGAAAGTCATATTGCGATTATTGTGGACAATACTGGGATTTGCGATTGCGGTTGAATTATAATGGAACAAATGGTACTATGAATTCACTTGCTTAATTATCATGAAAAATGCACAAAATACTGACTTTGAAATGTGTATTCTTCAACTTGAATGTTAAAGTTAAGTTAAACAATAACCAATATTTACAACAATAACTAGTAAAACAGGACAAGGGGAGTGCGTTGCACTGTGGAGGAGGTGGCTAGAAGCAGCACATATTGGCATACTGGCACCGGCTCAATGTACATCTGTCCAATGAGGAGTCTCTGAAATGACTGACAAGCATGTCGGCTCTGTGAAAAGTTGAACATGTTGAACAAAAAAAAGGCACCAATACAGCTAACGTTAAATGGCAGTGAGCCAAACCCAAACATTCCTTATCTTCACCCAGTTTTCTTCTGTCTTACCACTTTAGCTGCTGACGGCACCTCTCTGTCTCTGTCACTGAGCAATCAGCATACCGGCATTTCCCTCTGTGCTCCAGTGGCGAGTCTGACTATGTTTTCAACGATTAGCAGCGCGGTGGGGAGGGGAAGGGGGTTACAGTGGGTTGTTGTCTTAAAAGTTACTCACAGACTGCTCATAAATCGTGTTTCTCATTGTTTGCAGGCTTATCTGTTTTTAGGGGTACACATGTCAGAGTCCAGTGTGGGCGGAGATAATGAGCAGACTGCAGCGCACCGAATTTAAATTATAAAGTGTTCTACACATTATATGGCGCATCGCAAAAATACTTAAACTGCTGTGCAATTGGTCTGCCTGGACTGCTTTCCTGTGCCAGTAATAATGCTAATAGGGAAGACAACATGGAGCAGGCTGATGAAAAAGCTAATGGCTTTTAATGCATGCATGTCGAGGTGGTGCTACAACATTTGAGGGGTTAAATCCAATACAGAAAAGAACATACAGACTGACTGTTGCAGCTGAACTTCTCATCGACCTTTAATATTACTCTTTGCTCGTATACGGCTTTGTCTGGTTTCTGTCAGTGTTTGATGTTTTGGCACACACATCTGGAAGCACAGCAGCAGTTCTTAAAATGCAAAAACACATTATGGCTAGCAGCTATAAGCAACTTTTTGGGCAAAATCGAAACAGCAACAAACCATAGTGATCTGTGCGATGGAATACAAACTGATCAATCCATAATGAAAATCTTTCTTTCCTTACTTTATGACAATATCAGTCTGTCATCTACCACACATCCTGCTGGATATTTACCCATCTATCAAAGAAATCATGTCAACTTGTGCAATTGGGGAAGCTTGTAAACTATTACCTTAATCTGCATTTACAGTAAATAAATATACTAAATGCAAAAGAAATTACATTTAATTGTGAATGTCAGTGGTTACATATTACAACACAGCTATTTTTATTTTTGGAAATTTATGAATATCAAACATAATTTTCTTCATTACATCTGTTTGCATGATTGTGCTTTTCTGTCAGGATGTGTGCGTCTATGTGTGTGCGCGGCTGCCATCCAGCTGACAATACCCGAGTGTGTGCGCATGATTACTCACGCCTGCCTGAAATGCACAGAGAGGAAGTGTGTATGCAAGGGTGTGTATATTTGTGTGCCTGCTGGCTGGCTGATGGTGGATGGAGCAGTGCGGTGGCACAGATTAGATGAGATTAAAGCCAGTCAGAGGATCAATTAGAGGCAAAAACATCAGACAGCTACACAGCCCAGGCCAGCAACAATGAGATTAGCCCTGAGGTGGAGCAGAGAGCGGGTGAGCACATCTGTGTGTGTGTGTGTGTGTGTGTATGTTTGCGTGTGGAGAGGCACAGAGAGATGGGGGAAAGAGGAAATGAAGGGGGTTAAGGGAGAGAGCAATAACACAATAACACATATAGTTCCTCCAGAAACACAAAGGAAGTGAATAACCAAGGAGAATTTATTTGAACTATGGTCTTGTGCTGTAGCTTTAGCTGGGTGGGTACATAGACTGTATTTACCGTATTTCACCCGTTGGTTTGAGGACTCCCGTTTTGAAGCCTCGAGTTTGGCTGATGGGGCGCCGCTATGTCGAGTTTTTGCAACCAGGAAGTGTACGGAAGTGACAACACAGCGGAGCTAACGGCCGTGTGCGGAGCTAGCTAGCTTGCTTAGCTAGGTGCAACTGTAACTCATGTTAACTGTCATTTTAACTGGACTGATAAGTTTGTCTACTGAAAACTAAATGTACTCAACAGAGAAAGTGAACAGCCAAGTCCTAATAAGCTTTTTCAATGGTGCTGGTTAAATTTACACAGTGCCGTGGGTACGAGTCGGCTCTAGCCTGATTTTGTCAGGTCGCCATGGTAACGACTTGATTGGCTTCATATTGTAGACTGGAAGCTTCCCGCTTTGGTGGATATTCTCATCTTCAGCAATTCTGAATAAATTCACACAGTCCAAAAAAAAGTAAATGCAAAATATGTGTTTACATCAGCTGATTTGGAGTAAATAAACCAGTCCATGGAACTAAGGTCAGTGGTCTTAGATAAATGCAGACAGGTCCTGAGTTTTAAACGGCCAAACTGCTACCAGCTATGTCTCCGCACGTTATGGGAATATCTGGTAAGACGCCAACAGTGGAAACAATTGATCAGACATGAGTTACAAGTTCGCTACGGCAGAACTTATTCAGCAAAAGTGTTTCCATCTCCCATTTAGTGCATTAATTCTTTTTTGACAAAGACAAAAACCAACTCAAGCGAGCGTAAAAACTTTTTACCATTTCCATCAACCTTTTCTAATGAGATACTTCAAAATGCGCATAAAAAAATGCTGATGGAAACACGGCTAATGACACACAGAAACATTCTCTGATGTGACGCCTCTTTCAACAGAATGACAGTATTGGTGAGAACCTACCAAAACCATTACAATCTGATCTATCGTCACGGCTTATTCAGGTTTAAGGCTTCAGTAAGGAATTTGGTTAAAAATAACATTTAATATTTGCTGAAAATGTCACTATATCCTGACATGAGAGAGAATCTGAAAAAAAAAATTTGACCTCTTTCTGCTGCTCCTAATGCCATTAGCAGGTCACCGTTCGTGGATCAAAACAACCAATCAGAGCCAGGAGCAGTCTCGCACATGCTCTCAATCAGTCAAACTCAAAATCCTCAGCGCGCGTCTTAAGAAGTTTTGCAAACACAGTGGATGAGAAGCAACCACCCACAATGAAGGAACTGCCCATCCCTCCATACAACAGCGTACAGTGCAAAACACGTTTCATGCCATGGCGCTCATAAAGACAAGAACCAACCAGGCATGACGAGAACCAAAGAGGCATGACGACATACAGTGGGGAATAATTTTTGAGGGGGGACAGTGGTGTACTAGCCTCTCATCCTGCTGTTAGACATTGTCGCACCTGTTTCGGGGGTGCTCTGTCCTGGCCCTGAAGCGTCTGAGGGGCATCTTTGAGAAGACAAGTCGCGGCAAGACGGCAAGGTTCTCCCAGTGGAGACCAACTGCTTTTTTAAGCACAAGTTGGTTAAGGGTAGGGAACGATCGTGGTCATGGTTAAAAGAAACCAACATTGATTGTCAGTAGGAAACGGGAAACAAACGGTCTTCGCTCACCCATCCACCTCAACCTCTTCCTACAGCATACTTTGCCTCTATAATAACGTCACCCAACTTCCTTCTTTGCCCCTGAGGGACAACAGTCATTTTTCCAAGGGCGTTTAGAGGATTTTGTCACTTAAATGTTAACAAGAAATTAGGGTCAATGAATGAACCGACACATTTCAGGCGGTGGGGGTGGTGGTGAGTAAATTACACTTTCAATTTGTTGTTCTCATCCAGGCAGAAGGCTGTAGCATAGGTCCAAATTATTATGAACTTATTCAAATGAAAAAAGTGTGTATTCCAAAACCCTTTTCTATTTTGCCTCCTTTATTTATTGAATCAATACCTGATTTTGAATTGAGAATTGATTGATTGTGTATTGAATGGTGACACAGAGAATGCAAATTGAATTGTGAGATTCTCATCCCTATCGGTTAACCATTTGAATATTTTCCAGCCATGAATGATTGTCTGATATCTCTGAGCTCGTGTTTCCTGCCCAGTCTGACTTGTGTTTAACAGTGTCACCGCATTTCAGCAATTTTCTTGTTGTGTACAATTTTGTGTGAATACACACAACAAAGTGACCAAATCAATAAAAAAGGAATCCAAGTTGTAATAAATCAGAATTAAATGTTAAGAGAGAAATTGTTTAAATGTGCAAGACACATGGGAGGACAAGCAGAAACACACTACAAAGGGAAAGTAATTGGGGCGGAAAGCAAGAGTATTAATTAACAGAGAGGATGAAAACAAACAGCAAAACAACAGTAAATCCTTGTATATAAACTTCAACACCTGAAATGCTGTGTTTGCTACAACTAAAAGAGAGTTTACATTGGAATCAAATATTACATTAGTCAAACAAACTGTGGCAAATTTACTTTTAAGGATATACAAACCATCACAACACACACAGCTCCACTCACCATGATATAGTGGCGCTGCATCTCTGACTTCTCACTGGCCAACTTGTCACACTCGAGCTTCAAACTGGGGAGAGAGGGAGAAAAGAGGGGCACCGAGTCAGACCTTGTTAGTCAGTGCGACAGTCTTCCTTCTAAAGTGCTGACACCAGGTGACTTCTACGCCCTTCATCATCATTACCTCCACTCTCACCAAAGGCACTGTCATCACTTTCATCATCACTTCAACCCTCATCACTGCCTCCCACCTTCATCCTCATCAGCGCCACCTCCGCTGTCATCAACTCGGCTACCATTACCATCTCTATCATCACCGTTACAGCCGTCATCGTTCTCGCCTTTACTAGTCAGTGGCAGTTTTCGCCGAGCCTGACAAGGTGTCGATTGACAGGGGGAGGTCAAACTCATTCTGAACTCCAGGGACGTGGTGTGCCAAAATGTCTGCTTTCTAAATCAGAGAAGAGGCAGTGAAGTAAAAAGTCTAAATATAGTGTTGGAGCGTTTCCTGTGACCCAGTCCCTGCGACAGCCATTAGCTGTAATCATGTCAGTGCTGATGTCACGCGGGGCGACAGGACAAAGGAGGACGCGTCAACAAGTCACCCTGATCGCCGAATGAAAAAGACAGGGGGGGGGACTTTCCCTCGATGCCTTTGATTGAAGCAGCCAGTTACAACTTGCCAGTCGTCAGGAGGCGTCATCCAATGCGAGGACTGGATAAGACTCAAGAGATCAAATAAAGATATGCACAAGCACACGGTGGATGGTTTCAGATTTAGGATAAGTCTGAAACCTGTTTGATAGTGTGTGTGTATATTTATGCTGGGATGTTCTTCTCAGCCATCTGCAGGAATGACAGCTCGATTACAGGGAGCGCTGGCTGTAGCTTCATCGCTGTTAGACTTAACTGGCAGACTGAACACGGTGTTACACAGGGCCAATAATGTGGGATTACTCATACACACAGTATTGTGCTTCTGCTATAATTATTGCAGTAGCTGCAGCATTAGCTGGCGTTAACTTCAGTGTTGGTTGAGTGATGGTCCTTGTTTACCTTCAGGTTTTGTTTTTGTTATCTTATTTGATCTTTTGAAGACAATTCTAGCCTGAGTTTATACTTGTGCTTAAGTTTTATATATTGAACTGGTCAATTGTTTTTTTAAATGATACAACTGCAGTTTCTACTTCATCTTTGTCAGTGTTTCCCATATGTTAATTTATTTCAGGCCACAGACTGATTCTCGATTTTTTTTACTTTGCAGATTTAAAATCGTATTTGATTGCAGAGCGCCGTAGCGCATTGGTGCAGCACATCCTCTCGCTCGTCCCTCTCTCTTTCTCACTCACCCGTACCTCTCTCACTCTCTCTCCCTCATGAACACTGCTGCACAAATCTGTCCATCACAACACTGTCAATGTCGGAGACCCAGCTTAACAAAGTTATTAGCAAGCATGTAAGGAGCCTAGCTAATAAGGAGAGCTAAGTTAATGTTAGAAAACACCTGCGATTTCAAGGCTAGCACGCTGTATATAGCTGGTAGTCAATGTCGACTGAATGCCCNCCACAGTTACATTGTCATTCTTATGAAATTGAAGGAAGACAAAAAAGCACTGGCCTCGTGAAATTATACTTATTTGAAATGAAAACGTTTAACAATCTCAAATCATGCTGTAGACATTTTTTTAAATAACAGTGTTGTGATGTTTCTGCACCGCGCCTGCCAGAGATGAGCTGACAATAAAGGAAAGTAACTTGTATCCTAACATATGTCATACTCAATGTTGTGAATTCACATGGCTATTGTAGACGATGCTAACTGCCGGTTTCTCTCAAAAGATTTCTATGAAACGGTTCTTGTTGCTGCTGAAAACAAAAACATTACTCCGTAGGCATAAGAGTGTTTTTTAAAAATCCACTGAACACTGTATTCAGTGTAATATATGTACTCTAAAGAAAAAGTGAACCACTGACAGGGTTTTACTGGAAAGCAACAGCATTAATTGTTGACCCTGTAGGGAGCGTCTTAAGGCTAACTCCTTTTTCAGTCAACACTACATCTACACCTCGATATGGATCACCTTTCAATAGGTGTGTGACAGGATTAAATGTGACGAGATTTCTCCTCAGGTGAAAAGCTGTCTCGCATGACTCATGCAATTGACATTTTTCACAAGCTCTCAAGCCACACATCAGTTTTTTCATGGAGTGAAAAACAAATTTATAACTGATAACACTGACTGGCAGAGTGAATCAACTCTGCTCCGCAAATGCTACAACGGCCTACACAGAAACAGTAATGAAGTGAACCCGCTCCCGCTGTGAGTCGCAGCCAGCTTGTGACAGAGTAATAACGTATTTGGTAGAGTTTTGCAATATAAACATCTCAAAACTGAGGTGCAAATTTACTCTGTTTCGGAGTTTGAGCTGCACTTTATTGAAACTGCTGAAATTAACATGTGTGTAGATATGTGGTGAGATTTCTGTCTGATCACAACTGTTGTCTGTTGGTTTCGGTTTTGGAAGGGGATACTATGAGCGGAGTATTAACATAATGGGGTTGATTGTTCTTATGTTGTATGCATGATGCTTTGGCAATTTTGTTACAGTCATGCCAATAAAGCTAATTGAATTAATGCACTTCAGAGTATAGGGAAGGTAGACTTAAGTGAATAAATAAATTTTCAATTAAATGAAAGAAAAAAAATCATAATATGATTTTTTTTCTTGACATGTCAGAGAACACATATGTAGGACACAGGAACTATTAAAGTCCAGGAGTTTATAACTGACTTAAAATAAATTAATTTATCATTGAAGTGAAAAGGCGCCACAATCCCATTTACAGAGGTTACTTCCCCAAACAAAAGACACAAAGTTGATTTACAGGAGAATATCTGAACGCAACACAGAATGCCTTAGAACTGCACTGCATAATATTCTGTTATATATGTGGCACAGCATGCAACAGATATTCAACCTGATCATGGGGATGGGTTGTGCTTCTTTGTTATTATTCTGCCACCTATTCCCGTCTGTGTATTAGTAGCCTCCACTTATCCAAAACGCTCCCCTTCCCTCCTACATAAAACCCTTCCTCCGATCACTGTACACATGCGTAGGCTGTGTGGTGGGTTGTCATGACGACAGGCCTTCCTGCTGCCAGCCTACCTGAGATTGGCTTTGTGCCTCCACTGATTGGTGCTCAGCAGCCCCCGGGCCTGCACGGTTGCTCTCAAACGACACTTTGATGGAGTTTTATTGCCGATTCTTCCGTCTCTAAATCGCTCCTGCTGTCATCTTTATTTTGATTTATGTATTCCCTGATCTATTTATGCATGTGAACGAGGGGAGGGGAGAAGAGGTGGGAGAAGAGTAGGGGTTGGGGGTTGGAAAGAGGAAGACAGCGACAGCTACAATGCTTGCTACTATACCCGGGGGAACGCCTGCGGTACATTTGCCTTTTAAAGGCTTCAGCAACAGACAAGCACAGCGCAGCAGCAGAGCGCTACAAAGCCTTGTCTGTGGCTCCCAAGCTCCCCGCCGATCTCAGCCCCCCTCCTGAGTCAACAGGCACTGTATGCATGTTCTGTATGCTCAGACAAAAAAGGTATTCTTTCAACTGCGCCCTGGCACTCTGAAGAGGGTTAAACGATGCTGCTCACCGTTGTGGGAATTACAAAAACCAAAAGGCGAGGAAAAAGATGCGCAGGGTGTTATTGCCGCTTCAGAGTCCTCTGCATACAAAAGCGATCAGACCAGAGCAGGGATTTTTGCACACAATTTGCCAGGCTTTCATCTGCCTTCGCCTGTCTCTGTAAACGGCAGAGGCAAGCCTCTGGAAGGTTCTGGGAGAACAGGTACAGAGGAACAAACCAACCTCCTCAGGAAGGAAGGCGGTCTTCAAAGACTCGCTGAGATGCAGACCCCGTGGCGTCCCCCCTCTTTATAACTGCTATCAAACAGATCAGTTAGGGTCGAGCCAGGCACTTTGGAAGTGTCTCAGACTTCTGACACTGTTGCAGTATTTAAACAGTAAAGGGAGATCAAAAGCCCAGGGTAAACGAGATTGATTTAGATATGAGTCAATAAAGGATGTTTCCTCAGTGTGCAGTGCACTGGTAGAGTTGAGGAATAGTGGAACAAAGGCTGACATCTTCATCTTATCACAGTTTACTATTGAGGAGTCCCTAAAGCTACGTTTTCTGTAAAGCTTTTCCCCCCAATAATTTCCAAATAATTTCTTTAAAGAACTAACCCAGTATATGTGACTATTATTTTTGATTATTTAGTTGTGTGAGTTAAAAAGCAACCATTGTTTTACAGAGGAATTTCCTTGAAAGAATGGCTCTACTTAAACTAAAATAATAAATCTTAAAATTTTAATTTTTTAGTTAATAGAAACTGTCCCTCCTTTGCATGTGTATGCATGTATGTGTTTTCGTTTGCACCTGTGGTATTGTGCTTGGAGGAACTGGAACTCATCCTTGATTCTGTCACAGGAGTCAGAGGTTGTGAATTTCAGCTGCTGCGATGAAGCCTGCCAAAGAGAAAAACACAAGAGAAGACAAGGTAAGAAAAATGAGTGGAGAGACATAGGAGGAGGGGTGAATGAAAGAGAAAGAGAGCAAAGTCAGAGAAATAATTAAAAACATGAAATCGAGCAGTTTTCAAAATTGACAGTCCAATGGTACATTACTAGGACTTTGGTTGCCACGCATGTTCGCATAAAACCCTTTGTAGATTAAAGTGTGCAGAAACATGCATATCTGCTGCCAGATTTTATGCACTATGTATCTCGATCACGGTGAATGTATGAACCTGCACACGAGCCTTACCCACATAGAGCCACAATTAGCTGTAGGCCTATATGGATGTCGACACACCCCCATTTAACCTTTGAAAGACATAACCCAGACTCTTTCTGCATTGAGCTGGCAACGACAGTGTCTTGCAGCTTGCTGGAGCAACTTTAAGAGTTATTTCAACAGTCCTTATTGTTATTCCAACATTCAATTTGGGTGACAATATGTAAACCTACTTACTCACGCCAGAACAAATCTTGCTAGTATAAATAATGAGCGTAACACACACATTTATAAATATTATTATAGGGATCTTGGTTGAGACTGTGTTGAGTTCTTTGAGTTGTTGAAAAGATTTAGTTCCAAATAAAAAGTCTCTTAAATTCCCCTCACTGACGTCATCCTCTACTTTGCAACATTGCACTCAACTGTTCACTCATGGAAGTGCTTGTACAAATGTTGTAAAGTATGTGTGCAGTAAGGATCGGCAGTCCTTCTTCTATCAAAATGCAACTGGCCTTGGTGAGATGTTGGACATGCTGCAAGTACAACAAAAAAAGCATATATTTGAAGAAGCAATGCCCACAAAGACTAATTCAACTACAGCAACTTGCACAAAATGTAACATAACATGTAGCCACTGTCACGGATTCTGCCTTTGCGTCCTCTGATCACCGGAAGGTTATGGATTGAGTTCCTAGAAATGAATTTCAACACTACTCAGGACGTGCTATTAAATTCAAGCTGGCACTGCCAGCCACCCCTGAAAATCCCTCAAAATCACAATTCAATTTGTGTTTTTTTTTAGTTTAGCTAAAAAAGTTCAATATTCACTGCAAGTCTATTTTTGACAGAACCCACGTAAAGCAGCACAGAGCAGATGAACTGGGGAAGAAGTCAGACTCAGAACGGCATAGAGAATCCGGTCAATAAACACAATAAAAACAGACAAAAATAAACAATTTAACTACGTAGCCTACTTAATCATAATAGAAGAACAAAAATCAAGGACAGATCGACAAATTAACAAAGTCAAGTCAAGTCAGCAAAATCAGACAGGCAAAACGCTCTTATTCTGAAATGCTCCATGTGCGATATTTAGCCTGGTCAGAGCGGAATGAAACACGCTCACAGAAAGCTGTTATCCGTAGTTAAAACACACAAACAAATGACAAATTAACAACACGTCAACATCATAAGGTAGGCTAAACGAACAAAGTGTGAGTTGACACTGGAAAAAAATGCGGCACAGCCACCGCCTGTCTCGGTTTGCCTCACGTCATTATCCCACATTTTCCTCTAGTGTCGTTCGTTGCTGTAAAATGTACCCACTCTGTGCCTGCTGTGATTGGTGAGTAGGACCTTAACAGGAGGTGCATGGTGCTTGTTATTGGCGAGCAGGTCTGTCACACAAGGACGACAACGGAATGAATATGTATCTGCATAACTGTTTAAAACGGGTCAGATGCGCTGTGTAATTAACTTACATTTTAATCGCCATCTTCATGATTAGCTAACTGCGTTCTTTCAAATAGCAATGTCAATTTGAAAACGATTAACTATTCAGCACTTTTATGGACAAGCAGATGTGTCATCACATCAGAACAAGGACTACTACAATAAACACAACACCTAGTATGTTGCAGAAGTGGGGACACAACACGCAACTGAACAGGGCAGGAAATAAAACTTAAAAAGTTGGGACAAGATTACAGAAAAGGAAATGAGTGTGTGCTGTGTGTAATGCAGAAAACTGGTAAATTACAAAGAAGGTTTTATAT
>JAPMOB010234276.1:0-18142 GCA_029875015.1 Lepomis gibbosus | reverse complement strand
TAAAGCTCAGCTGTTCTAGTAGGATTTTCCTGATATTTTCTTAGTTGCATCTCCAAGCAAAAGCCATGGTCCGCAGAGAGGTTTCAAAACATCAGAAAGATCTCATTGTTGAAAGACATAAGTCAGGAGACGGGTACAGAGTAATGTTTTGGAATGGCCCAGCCAGAGCCCAGACCTGAATCCAATTGAACATCTGTGGGGTGATCTGAAGTGGGCTGTGTACAGGCGATGTACTCACAACACAGATTTGGAGCGCTTTTGCAAAAAAGAGTGGGCAAATATTGCCAGGTCAAGATGTGCCATGCTAATAGACTCCTACCCAAAAGACTGACTGCTGTAATAAAATCAAAAGGTGCTTTAACAAAGTATTAGTCTAAGGGTGTGCACACTTATGCAACCAGGTTATTTGAGGGTTTTTATTTTTCATTTTTCCCCCTCAAAGATTTCAATTTGTTTTTCAATTAAATTGTTCACATTATAGGTCACATTAAAGGTGGAAAAAGTTCTGACGTGATTTATCTGTCTAATTATTTTACAATATAAGAACCTGGCATTTTAAGAGGGGTGTGTAGACTTTTTCTATCCACTGTACTTCATATATATTTACATTTAGAGGTGAACAAATAATCAAAATCGCAATATGGCCTGCTGCAATTTTCAAATTGCAGGAGGTGCAATATTTGTTAAAGGCAAAATTTGCGTCAAATTCCATTTTAAATTAAATATTGTTGTGCTGCAGAGATGTCCTGGCCTATACATCATATTATGCAGACTTAAGAAAAAATCTTTGTTTGTGCAGATCATTGCAAAAATCACATCATAATAATTTAATTATACTTTTCAATGAAAACGAGTATAATTAGGTAAAATTGATCATTCCCTCCAATACCGCAAATCATATCTATAATTTTGTCCTCCTGAATGTCCACAATGTAATTTTACTATGTTGGTCTATTCTGTACACATGACATATATTGCATGTCTGTCCATCCTGTGGCTCTTCCTGAGGAAATTTGTCCTTTGTGATGATTACACCTGTGCTATGACACCTCAAAATACCTCAAAAGGGTCACGCTGGTTGGTATTGCATTCAAAGCATTTCTATTTTCCTGGTGGCTCATGACAGAACAGAGATGCACGCTGGTGAGTGCAAAGTGAAACGATGGAAACCTGTTTTCAATCCGTGTTGTTTCCTGTCATCTGACTGGTAGGCTGTGTGAGTGGGTTACTGGGAGGTTTCAGCAACAGTTATTAGGTTGCACAGGCTGTGGCGGTAGTATAGCAACAACTCACTGCAAAGGAGCTCTAGCCTGAAAAGAAATCCCCCAGTGTGGTCTGAGGGTATGAGCTTCATTTCAAAAGACTCCCAACTTTGTGTGCACCCCCCACCAGACACTCTTCACCGCGACCCGGATGTTTCTGACGCCATTTTACTTTGCTGTAATGTGGTTTGAGGCTCCTGTGTCGGCTGGTTTACTTCAAACACTGACACATGTATCAGGCTGTGAAGCCCTAACTTTTACATTAGCTAGTTAGCTAGTTCAACACGCGGAGTGGCGCCCCCTCTGGTTACACTGTTTATTAAGAAATGGCTGCTCCCTTGGTGGAGAAAAACAGCGACGGAAATTTTCCTTTAACCTTTTCACTTAAAAAAATATGATTTCATTAAGATACATTTTCTCTTTTTGCATGAAATGCGATAACACACCCATCTGCGCGCATGTCAGGAGATTTGTTGGCACGATCCGTTTGCTATTATCTCTCAGACGTTTGCAGTCATTGATCATGCCGTTAATACTCATCATCAGAGCTGAAAACTGACTTTTAAAAAAAATGGTTTACGGCCTGATTATATATAATCGATCGTGCAGTGTTTAATAGTAGCCAGAAGAAGCTCACAGACTGATGCAGCGACGGCTGCATTTGCAGCCTTATTGTAGTATTTAGCGAAATCAATCACAGAAAATATCAGTCATATTAAAACAGCGGCTAACACAGACAGCAGCCCTCCTGCTATAATCCGTCTCAAAGTAACACTAAACAGCAAACTCACTCGCTATTACACTCAGTACCAGCGTTATTCCTCAAAAGGCGGCTAATGGGATTCAGTCATCCTGCCAGTCCCTGTCGACTCCTCCATTGCAGTCCTGATGCAGTCCGTCTCCCGTACAAATGACGTCCGGATGCTTTCCGGCTCCTCTTTGAACGGCTGTGTGATTTATATTGAAGGGTAACTCAGCTGCTAATGTCGCTGCTCAGTGTTACTCACCCTGTGACTGCGCCATCGATGATGCTCTCAGTATCCCCCACCTCTCTCTCTCTAGTCCGATACTTTGGGAAAGGAGACAAGTCCACGCCTTGTAGGCGGGACGCGATGTAAATGTCACCGTCTGCACACCAGACAGGCCCTCGGTCTCCATCATTTGTTCACTCAAACTGACATCTTCCTCAAATACA
Source organism: Lepomis gibbosus (assembly GCA_029875015.1). Taxonomy (NCBI): domain Eukaryota; kingdom Metazoa; phylum Chordata; class Actinopteri; order Centrarchiformes; family Centrarchidae; genus Lepomis; species Lepomis gibbosus. The sequence goes on along the minus strand of JAPMOB010234276.1, from coordinate 15,685 downwards.
GTTTGGTGCTGTAGCGAGGATGCGACACCACTGTTTGTGTGTTTGACTGATGTAGGTGCAGTAACTGAGGATTAATTAGGCACCCTACTGTAGGCTACACAGGATGTGGCCATTAATGCATCATATTTAGGAACAATTCAAATTTACTTTTCTTCCTAAGATGTTTGTATGATTCAAGCCCAAACCACGAAAACCTAAAAGTGAGAGTATCACCAAAAAATAAGATGCCAAACCCAAAATAAGTGACCCACATGCTTTTCAGATGATGGCCTGGTTACCTGTGCTCAATACTTCATGGATCATGAACTTAACATTTGACTTGCAAACAATTTTTAGGAACACCTTTATTGATTGCAATTAGCTATAATCGATAATTGTTTTTACCAAAAATATGAAACGCAACATTTTAGATTGACCAGTTTGGTTCCCCATAACAATCTTTGTAGCAACCACAAGAATGCCCATTTTTACTTTTGACTTTTCTATCCTAAACAGGCAACAATGCATTTTAGATCAATTCAAAACAGTGTATGGCTGGAGAGCCCTCACATTTAACATGATGACATAATTAGCTTAAGATTCTTTGTTGAATGGATCGAGAGTCTAACGTGCTGACATGCATGCAAATATTGGCCACAAGCACACTGTGCATCTGTAAACCTTTGCTGAGCTTGTGTAACATTTTGCCAAACAAACTAGCCCATAATTTAACAACTTATCTCTTGGACCCAGAGCAACCAGTCATGGTTAAGAATATTTATCTCTGACCAACATAAACAACAAAGTCAACAAATGACTGTAGAATGTGCAACACACAGGAAGCAAGTACAATACCAATGCATTCACGGCACAATACGTTTTTATTGAGCACAGAAACGATGTGTACAAGAAAAATATCCACAGCCTCAACGGAGTATGTAACGATGGCTCACCTCATGAGATGGCTGCTGGTGAAACTTGAAGGGGCAAGCAGACAAATGCACTTAAATTCACTGAGGAAACAACTTTCGGAAAACCAAACAACAGCTGAATGTTTCTAGCTCCACATTACTCATGCATGACATCAAAAATAGCATTTCTGACACAATATTTTCATCAACAGACATATACCCCATCTCAAATGTTCGACAGGCACAGATACTGAGCTAAACTACTGCTCTGGAAAGTTAAAAGTTTAGAAAGAGATTCAGATTTCATCAGGTTTATAAAAGAAAAATCATCACCTTATATCAAGACCTATTCGATGCATTTTAGTTAGTAACACATTCTGCAGTTTATCTGTAAATCAAGTGTACCAGCAACGGGACATTCACCAACAGAAAAAGTTGTGGTATTTGGAAGTATAGGCTCTATGACAGATTTCAGACCAGTGACTTCAAATATTTCCATGTTATAAACTGTCAGATATCACAGCACAAAGTCTTCCATTCATTTCCTGGCAATGTATATGTTTTATGTCAAGCCATAATAAAATAACAAATACAACAAAAAAAACTAAATATCTGACATAAAGCTTCAGTAATATATGGAAGGAGGCTGAGAGTAACAATATACCATTTGACATCTGATGGTAGTTTAAACATCTACACCTCACTGCATCAGACAAACAGGCAAACTGACATCAACAGAAAGCAATCACAGCTGTTTAAGGTTTTTTTTAAACACATGGCCATACATGAGCACGTAACTGCGGAGATTCAGTGTCACAAATGTTCCAGGAGTGATCTTTTTTTTTTGTTTCTTTTTACACCATTGCATCGTCACCGAGATCACACTGCAGACCAGTCTTTGTTACTTTGCTTTAACACTTCAAGCAAAAACAAAATGAGCTGCAGCAAACTAAGCCTGCTGTGATAAAGTCTACGTCAAAACAACGCTGAAAGGTTAGGGTAAAAAAAAGAGCATGTTCCTTACTGAAAACTTGGCAGTAAACTGAAGACTTTTTAGAGGTAGGAGATGGATTTATTCTTCATGCGTTAAAACATGTGTTACTAACATTGTATTTTTTTACCAATCATGAGGCCCAATGAGCACTGCCTACAGAGGTACAGCAGGGTGTTATAACACCCTAATAAACAATCCAGCAGCTTTATTGCACTGGTACACTGCTCAGGGGGCAGTGAATAACCCACTACTGGCTTTTTCATAATCACCGCCTCAAAGAAACAGATGCAAACCAAGCATGTTAAGATGTCTTCCGATGTCTGTAACTTGCCATCTGCTCGTGGTAAACTTTTAAACAAATGTAGGCAAATCAAACTCAAACCTGGAGTTGGAACTGGTTCAAACTTCATTTAATTTGCGGTTTAGTTTGACTGGTTTGCATCATTCACGAAGGCTGAGCATCTGTAGGTTATTACATGTACAAAGAAAAGAAACTTTACAGTCATTTACAGTACGATAAAGTTGCCACACCTCACGTGTTAAGTATTTAAAGGCCACATCGGGAAGTCAGGTGCTGCACATCGGCCTAGTTCTTAATCCTCCACAGCTAGTTTGAATTATTTTATGATTACCAGAGTATCAGGTTTGTAGAATACCTCATTTTAAACTGATGACATTACTTCTTGTCAAAACAATGAGCTTTTCATGATACATTGTTATCTACAATGGAGAGTGAGAGTGCAGCTGCCTTTTTATCTGACTGAAGAATCCACTAGGTGGATTAAATTAATTCATAACAAGCGTTTGAGAGCTATGACCATCTAAGCATCCGGCGTATAATGAGCCTCATTTATGTCACTCCACACTTCAGATGTTTATACAAGTGTGACGACACCGAAACCTCACAACACATAACAGACAAGGTGCAATAACACAGATGTGGAGAAGGGTTCACACAGAGTTGCTTCATATGAGATGAAAATTACAATTCTGTCGTTTCAGCTGAAGTCACACATTACAGGCTCACTGGCCAACACAATGCAGTTGACGTCATCTAGACATCATCTGTATCCAGTTATTGAAGCACAACCTCCACGCTTGCATATATTAGATCACCCTGCAATGACCGACTTCTGTGTGACATTATTTACAATAAACCGTATATATAATCTTTAGACGGAAGAGCTTTGGAAAAAAATCCCGAATGCTGTGATGTGAGAATTAAATTGTGAAATTATGAACAAAACAACTGCTGAAGTCCAACAAGTGGCTTTTGTAATGTGAGCCTTTACTTACTGTTATGTTATATTAAAGAGGATGGAAGTTTGTCAAAATGCCTGGTCCGACCTGAGCCTTACTTATTTGAAAGTGAGCCTGCAATTAATTTCAATTCAAATAGTATCAGACAACTTTAAGGTCAGTAGGAAAAAAGGAAAAGGAAAAAAACAAATACATTAAGAATTATTACAATAAATTCCCCTCCTCTCCCCAAGTAGATTAATAACTATTGGCAGGGATTGTGGCATTTTATTATAATTGAGTTTTTGGGGTTTTTTTAATCAACCAATCAAAATTGGTTTCAATAGCTCATCAATCTTAAAAAAATTGCATGCATTTCAGCTTGTCTACCAATGTGATACAATACATGTAATTATCATAAAGCAACATAACCATTTACCAGAGGGACAATTAATATACTAAATTTGCATTCATACTGTATTCATCTTGATAACATCATAATTATGCATCAGCAGCTCTCTGCTTTCAAACCCAGTTACTGTTTGCAAGTCTCTAACAAAAATATACAAAAATAAACAAAAACAATAATACTATAACAAGGTCACTTAGCCATACCTTTTTACACATTAGATTGTTTCAATTAAATGTTATATATCCAGATGGATTTTTGATTATGGTAGCAAATTTGTTACAGTGGTTATTATTTCCTTTGATTTAACATAATATGTTGCTGCCACACTGTGGAAAAGGCTTCTGTTCTGTCAAGATCAATTTTACAAAAACAAAGTGTGCAAAAGATCCAGAACAAATCAATCTGATTAAACAAACAGAAAATAATGTATTTAGTGTTTAGTCAATCATACTGTATCTACAAAGATTTATATTTACAATGTTAGATTTTCTCTTGCATGCATCTTTTTTTTTGGGTGAAAACCATTATCATCTAACCCATTGGCTTATTCACCATTGGGAGTATTATATTTGGGGAGCCCACGCAGTTATGACCATATTTACACTGATTTATCTTGTTTGTTGTAATGAACGTTAATTTACAATAAAAATAAATGACTGCAAGTCAATGTAGTTATACATTTTACAAATATTAATCTAATGAGCTGAGCTTTACCCAGAGCTTCATTATTGTTTCTTGGGTTTACAATAAATATATTTTGAATGGACTGACAGGAACTAAGCTGACGCAGGTCTTTCCCTGAAAATGCCAGTGAGATGAACAGAGAGAGAGAAACACGAGGGAAAAGGCCAGAGTCGGGACAAAGGTGAGGAGATGTATGGTTGGTCACTACCAGTCTGCATTATCCCAGGCTTCCTCGGCAGGTTTTGTGGGACTCTTCTTCGTCTTGCCCTCCGCATTCTCCCAGTTGTTGTCCCAGGCCTCCCAGCTCTCCTCTGTGCTGTGCTTGTTGTTGGACGCTGCTTCGGAGCCCCAATTGTCCCAACTGTCAGAGCTCTTCTTTGCGGAATTATCTGCGATGGTCCAGCTATCACTGCTGGGAGATTTCTTGGCCTTTAAGGAGTTGTTGCTGCCAAAGGTTTCCCAGAAGTCCTTTGCCATGGGCTGGCTAGAACTGCCCTGATATCCCTCAGTGGCATCCATGTTCTGGTAGCTCTCACCAGCAGACCTGTGAAACAGTCCCAACATGACAAGATGCTTGAATAGTACATGTTGTGTAGCATTACATCACACAGGACATTTTGTATGTGGGTGGGGCTGGGCGATATGGCCAAAAATGTTATCACATCATTTGATATCGATAATTATCACGATAAATGTCAAATCATTATTTTAGTTTAAAGCCTGATTTTTGCTCTTGAGTAGAAGTTCAAGAAGCCAGATGGTTAACTGTGGTTTTACACGATTTTCTATGGTCAGAATATGACACTTACAAACAGTAGATCAGTTCTGAGGTAGAACATTCAAAACCTATGATTAATATAAAATTATAACAAAATCTTTCTTCAACAAATATGTATGAGTAAAACTTAAGTAAACTGTTTTGTCAGTCCCTTTTCTTCAATAAAGATTAATAATAAAAAAATGTTAATTCAGTCACAATTCAAATTAATGAATTAAATATTTATTGCTCAACCCTATATGTGGGAGATTATATAAAGTTTGTTCTTATTACCCATCTTCCGGTTTTCCCGTAAAGAGATTTGTCAATTTTGAACCAGCTCCCTGAACCTAAAGAACAGAGAACAATGTTTTAAAACATCATGACTTTGTATGAAACAAACAACTAATGCACAGTCTCTTACTAAATCAGAAAACTAACACCAAAACAACAACCTAAAGCTGGTAGAAGTAACAAATAAAGGAACTTAAATAACACAATCTGTTTGCTAAACAATAAATGAAAACACAATGATTAAAATTTTAATTTTAGCGACAGCCTTTGTTAAAAGACAACTGACTTTACATCAGACAAATTGACTACTGAGTACTCACCACCAGATTAAAAGTGGCAGCAAGAAAAACAAGAGATGACATTACATTAGTATTGTTCAAACATTCATCATCAAAGCAAAACCAGTCTCCTTCGAGGGTTATGATGTGTGCATATCTGCACTAAGAGGACCGGTGTGACTAGGAAAGTGTTGGATCAGAGCTGTGCCGTGCCTCGCTCAGGAGACTGGTTTTGCGTCTGGCAGAGGTCTACCCATCCTACCTTGTTTGCCAGCCCAGTGATGCTGACTGCCATTTCATCTAGCAATTTGCCGTCTTTCACCTGGATGAGCCAAATTTTAATTAAAACCTCATAAAAAACAAGCATCTCCATCTACATACGTTTGCCAAAAAGAACATGTAGTGAGCAACAGTTTGTTTTTTTTGATTGTGAGAAAAGCGATTTGTGTTTTGTTAGTGTGCACAGGATAATCAACACGAGAAAGCAGTAACATTTTAGTTTGAGCCTGACAAAAGGTTATTCTTCTCAATAACTCCAAAGTAGAGAAGAGAGTAAGATGATTGCTACAAAACCACATACTATAGATCTTTTGAATCACCAAAGCCAGCTGTACATTAGAAGACAAAAACATTTTGTTGAATACCAGTCCCTCTCACTCACTGGCCTTTTCCAATTTCCATCAAACGTAGAGCTTAAACCAGGGCACAGCAGGGTAAAAGAGATTGTGCACAATTCAAAAAGTAAACTCCTATTTTATCTTCCAGTATTTTTATTTATTAGCATGTCTTCTTACAGCTACACTATTGAAAGACACGTCCAGGAGCTCCTCACTTGACAGTAAGAGTTAGAGCAATTATTTATGTGCAAACTCTCACCATGACCTCAGGGACGATGACATTTCATTCAGGTCATACATGTTGCCAAAGACAGAGCTTATTTTGATGCGAAAGCTCAAACACACCAAATCTGCAAAGCCAGTCAGCAAATACTTGTCAACGGAAGAGATCCTGGTTGTGTCATTTCAAGTTTATGGACACTCAACAAGACAATCTCACCATGTTAGAAACCTAAGCACAAAGACTGTGGACCAGTAACGAGTAGCCTAATGTTTCAGCCAAATAGAGACTTTTAATTCAGTTACCTTGCCAGATGACTGGGGAAATAAATTTGTATTTATTTGTATTAAATGTCAGTTTCCTTGTTTGTGAAGTTTTTTCAAATGTAGCTATGATATTAGGATTACAACATCTGATTCCAATGTAACATGGTCTGTATGTTTAAGAGTAAAGGTGGCTTATGGAACAGACATCCAAATCTACTTTGGTGTTTTTAGCTCATTTAATAAATTACCCTATTTAAAAATGTAGTACCTTTAAATGTTTTAAAAATTGGCTCTTAAAATGTTAAAATGTACTTTTAAGCCTTGAGCTGGGAGTTCACACTGATTCACACCCGTTCCCAAATAAACAGTTCACAACTGTGTGCTTTTACGATTCCCATGGCTGAGTCACTAAGAGTATCCTTGAAACCACAGCTTTTGTCGTTTAATATAAGCTGGCATAAAGCAGATAAAGTGGCACCGAAGAGCAGCGTAGAAAATAGCACATTCACATCTGAAGCTGTTTATTTCTTTTCTAAAGCGCTCTATACCACCACCAAGTCAACAACTTCAAACATCAATGTTACCTTTTCTTGGGTAGGTTTGATTACATTCTCATTTAATGTCTGTCCTAACTCTGCGGCCTAGTTGGAAGTCAGAGGGGAGGAGAATTCACGTGAATGAAACACAGTTTAACATTCACAGTAGACCAAGAAACTGAACTGCTTGTTCTGCAGTTGCACAAGGTGATAGATCATTGCCATTCACCATGACGCTGAACAAGCACTAGAGGGTGTAATGGTTCAACAAACTTGCATCATCAGTGTACAGTAAATACAATATCTGCCTCCTGAGGTCTGCAGAGTAACATTTTGCATAAAGGATTTGTGAGTTTCCCTCAGGACTGTTTTATTGTTAACTTATTTATAGTAGAAAATAGCTGAGCAGCCAACACCTATACACCAGAAAACTATGGAAGCCCTAAACGGCCATCGATTCTTTTTTTTTTTACTCCATTTTCCCCATGATAACAGGATGATTACCTTTTGAACTCGAGATAACGAATGTTGTTTTCCCGAGATAACAGGATAATTTTCTCGAGATCTCGAGATAACAAAACAGTGTGCACATCCCGGGGATTGGTCCACATCCATCAACCTATGGACTTCATTTCCCCATCATTCCCAGGCAGAAGAAATTCCTCCGCTTCTCATTCAGGGGAAACACTTTAACATTACACATTTCCTGATGGCTAATTCAGAACCTGTGAAATAGCCGTCTGGATCAGATTCCCCTGAATCTCTTGTGAACAACTTTGTTGAAGAGGAAAATAAAATAGACACAAAATGACAAAAAAAAGATTATTGAGAGCGTGAATCGAACACGCAATCCTTGGATTATAAGTCCTGGCTCAACCAACTGAGGTAACCAATGAAACTGTAAAATTTGGGAAATTATCCTAAAGAAACACACCTGCCGACCCCTGTATTCAGCTCTGGTTTGTTATCTCGAGATCACAAGAAAATTATCCTGTTATCAAGGGAAAATGGAGTAAAAAATATATTCGAACTGATGGACGCTTGGGGCTTCCGTAAAACCGTGCTGAAATTTACATTTTTCTACATACCATTACACCTCTACAGCACTGTTAGCAGTCAACACAAAAAAATGTCATGCATGAATGGATAACCCATTCTCAATGGATGAGAGCAAACAGTTCATGGAACAACATGTCTATATTGAGGGTAAGAAATAAAAGGCAATCCCCATCTCACAGTAGAGTTACCAACTGTTTTTCACGGGTTATCCATAAACTCAAAGTACAGCTACCAAGATGGCCACAATGCCTTGTGTTAGCATATCCAAGCAGAAGCACGAGAAGATGACATTCCCACTTTTAACAAAATGTTTGTTTTACTGCAAAAAAAAAGAAAGAAAAAAAACACACGAAAAGATGGACAAGCTGGCAAAAACAAAGATAATATATATGTAGTAATATCTGTAAAAAAAAATTAAAATTAAAATTTAAAAAAACATGATGTGGGAAAAGTGGCATGCACCCATTATCTGCTTTACCGGTTCTGGGGGCGCTTTATAGCCCTTTAACTACATCCAGAGAAGGCAAAGAGATATTAAAGTAGTAACACAGTTATTACAGCTTTAAAGTTTACATTATATGTAAAGAGATGTACCAAGCAAAATGGCATACATTTTATGAATACCAATTCCCTTAAGTAAGAGGGCACTACTCAGTACAAGAGACAGAAAAGAAAAGTCAGTGGAAAACATAATTATATTAGTCTTACCTTTAATGTTGCTTGGTTAGCCAGTTTAGTTGTCTGAATAAAGGAAATAATAATGACTTAATAACATTTATTATATATAAGGGTTGTTATTTTCACTCATGAAAACCCTAAATTCAACGCTCCGCAAATACAACACAGCATTTATTGCATAAATTCACTTACATTATCTTTAGCGATAGACGCAAACTTGCTAGCTCCAACAGTGAAACTGCTCCAACCCTGCCAAAAGAAAAAAATTGTCACTGTAAAAGAAAGATGCAACATACAAGTACAACTCAGCCAAAATATGTATATCGTGACCTACTGAATAAATAGAGGACATGGCATTGTTGATGAAGTCTTCCTCTTTCTTCTCTGGGGTCACTGTGTTGCCGAAGCCAACATACCGATTCTCTTGATTCCCGCTGTAACCCCCACCACTGAAGAAGCACAAAGCATTTAAAAAACACCTTTTTACAGGAAACAACAGAAGACTGCATAAGAAAAGACATTTAAAAAGTGTGAGGCTCTTACCTCTGATATGAGTTAACATCATCACTCAACCAGTCCTCAAACGCTTTGTCGTTAGATTTTGCTGAGTTTTGTCCAGGTCCTCCAGAGCTATAAAACACAAACATGAATTCACTGATTTAACGCCTGTCCTGTATGTAGCATTAAACGTGGCGGTTAAAACGGTCCTTCACTTTTACCGGTGAGAGGATGAAAGGCTGGTCTTGGGTTGAGGAGATGTCCAGTTCCTGGCCGGGGATGTCTCAATGGACCACTCCTTCCCCTCGGCTAAAGTTGCGACCTGTCACATACAGTGTCAAATGAGCGTGAATGAATCTGATGAACACAAGACACCTTCACAAATTAGAAATCTCACAGAAGGCTCATCACAAACTTGCAAGTTTCAATTTAAAGATATTTATTTATATAGCATACACACTTATACCTAGTGGTGTAACAGAACTTGGTTGATCTGTATGGATCTCCTGCACAGTTTGGCACGCATGTGAACTGCGGATTAACTGCAAAATGTAACCATTACAGTGTGAAATATAATTTAACAGCCACTGTTAGTTTTTAAAGTAATAATTCTCTGAGTCTCAATGCAGAGTTGAAGTACTGCATAAAGATAGACAGTTGTGTGCTCTGATGTTCTCTGAAGCACAATGACTACAGTTAGGGAAGAGCGATTGATTTAAAAGCATTCGCTTTTGCCTCAATTGAGTGAAACGCTGTAGGCTGTGACTTTTCAGTTTTTTTTAGTGGTGTCACTGAGAAACTGGGCAGGTAAGTTGATAACAAAAATAGATCAAAGGTTTGTGAGTTTTTGCAAATTAAGCAATATCTACTACCTTCCCTTCAATTCACAGCTCCGCTCGCTCAGTGGAGCAGCTCGGTCTATTAAGCCCGTCTGTGGCACAGCAGACTTCACTGTTAATACGCCATTACCGGTGATGTGTAACCAATCAAATAATGGTGTGTTCAGGACATTGAGTGAGACTACATGGCCATGACTACAGAAATGGATTTCTACCAACAAATCACTAAAATGCGTTAACCCCCTGAATGAGATGATAAAATTTTGTTCTAAATGCTGAGTCTGTATGAAAGTTTATATAGTTGTGATTATCATTCTGCAAGTATTAAACACAGACCATTAGGTCTGCTCACCTTGTCTCTAAAGAGTGCAGCAGCTTTGCTGTTGTATTTCTCTTGTAAAGTCCAGGTGGGATCATAATCATCTTGGACTTCAAGAAACAGGCGGAATTTTCCATTTCCTCCAGCTTTCATCTTCTCAAGCTCAATATCTTTCCACTTGTCCATGGTGACCGAGCGCACAAAACTGCAGACAGGGGAGAAGAGATAAATTAATTGTTATCAGGCTGTAATATTTCATACTTTTCAGCATATTCACAAAACTCTTCCATGCATTTCCAATAGATTGTACACCTAGGACAAAGGATACTTTTGTCTGTGTGCTGAAGTATGACAGTTTACGTTCATCTAAAAGCTCAGTGTATGCTTTATAGAATTTAATGTCATAGTTTCATGAATCAAACCATAAAAACCTGTAAACACCAATGAACATGCACACGTCAGTGTCATCCTCTAAGGTCTGTGCGTGAGATTAATAGACGGCATACTGTCTATGCGATGTGAACATCTCCAAAGCCATCAGCACCATGATACAATCTTCTTACCTGAGATGTACTCCCAGGCCCCTGTGCTTGCCAGAGCACTCCAGACAAATCCAGATACCATAAGTCACGCTGACCCACTGAGGGTTGAAAGCCCCACACTCAAAACATAGCTGAAAAAAGAACGAGACACAGTGGATAACTGATGAATTTACACATCGGTAAAAACTATAGAGAAGGATTTCCAGACTTTTGACCATCAAGGATGTAGCCCTGCATTTATAAGGGAAATATCCAAGACCTAAAGTTAATTTTACAAAAAGAAGAAAGGTTTCAAAAAGTTCATTAAAACCTTTGTATTTTAATATTGTTATTTTTGTTGAAGTGATTGGAAGCAAAGATCTCAATTTTATTTATTTTTATTCCTAACTTGTCAAAAGACAAATGCAATGATTTTTAAACTATTAAAATAAAAACATTTTAGTACAGTAAACGTTTACTTGATTAATGTTGAAACATTGAGTTATTGCCTTAAAGTATGTTAATTAAATTATGCAGAAAAATAATACACATATTTATATTATACATTTATATGTAGGTTAGGAGACATCTGTCCTACTGTTATTGCCCCACATGCAAGCCAACAAGATGTCCACTGGTGGTGAAATTGCCCCCCCAAAATTACTCCCACCTTTTATTTGAACAAGGATGAGAGCGGAGGAATTTTGTCAAGGATTGTGGGAAGGTGCTACATTGCAAGCCTTCCAAAATCCTGCTACCTTCTGTGTGAATTATAAGGCCGCAGTGAGGTGACACTATTTTGACTAAGAAGTGAAGGTTAGCCACATGATTAAGACTTACATTATTCTCATCCTGGGTTCTCACTTCCTTCAGAACTCTTCTGGTCCTTGGACTCGCCATGTTGACCCACACTAAAAGAGAATTGTAGAATCTCAATTAGTACATTTAGTTATCAAAGCAGACAATCTATTTCACTCTCTTCAAGAGAAAATCCACCCTAAAATGGAAGAGACACATTATTTTCTGTTATATAATAGGGGTCAGTTTTAATTTGTTAACTTGAACTTGAACTTGAACTTTATGAGTTGATTATCGTATTATCAAATAATCTTTGATTACACAATTATTTGTTTGGATCTAATAAAATGTGTCAAAAAATAGTAAAAAAAAAAACAAAAAAAAAACACAGCAAGTCAGCAAAAAGTTGTGCAGCTTCTAAACAGCATGCACTGTGAAGTGATCACCAATGATAGGTACTGCAAAGGCCCGGCTGACCTCAAACAAACTTAGCGATTAATCGTCACAGCAGTCATAGTAGGAAAAGCAATAACAATGGCTAAGTAATCTAAATCATATTCAGCCATCATTAATTGTATTATTTAAAACCTGTGCTTTCCCATTCAATTCAGTTTTATTTATATAGTGTCAAATCATAACAGAAATTATCTCAGGGCACCTTTCATCTAGACTAAGTGTGGTGATATGCAATGTTTGTTTTGTCAGCAAATTCCATGAAAAGACAAAAACCAACAATGAAATGATCATAATAAAAACCCTGATACAACATATTCATCTGTGCTATAGATTTATAATATAAATAGATAACTGTCATTCAAAAATTATTAAAACACATCAGTGAGGCCTGGGTTACATGGGCAACATAATTTATTTAGGGCCAATACCATGTGCACCATGAGTACCATGTCCTGCTGCCGTAAATACTCACCAGAGCTGTTGAAAACAAATACACTATTTAGTCCTGTTTAAATAATAATAGCTGCAAGAGTGCTGAGCTGTTTTAGGAAGGGAAATTAAACTATACATTCTTTAACATTTTAATAGAATTACATATTCAGTAGGAATGAATGGGACTAAGAGCCACAGACAAGGAAAAGTCCAAAACTATAAAAGAACCCACTGTTGATTTTGGTCTTTTGATGTAATTGGAAGACAATAAACAAAAATATAGAAAAATGGCAGCCTTATCCTTTAGACTGTCCAGTGTGTTTTAACTCATCGACTGTTTAGCCTATAAAATGTTCCCATCACAGTTTTGCACAAATTGTTTGGTTTTTTGTTGTTTGAATAACAGTACCAACTCGAAATATATTAAACGTGAAGATAACTAACACGGTACAATTTACAGTAACTTCTGTCTTAGGGTGGATTTTCTGATTTGAACAGTGAGATTCTCAGACAGGTGTGATGTTTTCTCAGAGAGGCATTCACGTGAATCTGAAACAAAAACTCTCAGTCGACTGGTGAGTTTACATTCCTCAAACCAGCATTAGCTTCCTTACAAAATGTATGGGACAAAATGTTTCTTGCTTCAACCATGCTTTGGCAATTTCTGGGATTCCTGAAAGCAAACTGCCTGACTCTGATGGAGGGATATTCTCTCAGAAAACACAGCTAGTTTTCATTTGCCCTCGAGGGCTGGGCTGCAGGTTAAACTAAATTTATCACTTCAGTTGGTCAAGATTCGCTCGAAGCAAGGCCCTACAGGCAAATAACCTTAAATATACAATTATTAGTTACGCAACATGTCTGGCAGGGTTTGCTGACTTACATGTCTCTTAAGGAAATCCAATCACTAACTATTACGTTCAAACGATAAGGTGTCCAGGGAGAGAACTGCAGTCGTGTCAACGCTCTTCGACTCGTAACACAAACACTACAGATGTCAGACACCGGGTTCCGCGTATATTTAATAACACACGTCAAAAACATTGTGACGGCTTTGCCATGCCTTGCTTCAGTTTATCATTTAAAGCTTATTCCCGGGTGGACATCACACCAACATGTTTACATTTCAGTGAATCGATTCGTTGACTAGCTGTCAATGCTAACGTTAGCTGTGGTGGCTAATAGAGCCATTACCTCTCTGTGATTGATGAACAATGGAGACGCTGCGTTCAGAGGCTCTGCTGGCTCCGCCGATAAACTCTACGAAGGCTTTTCTTCTGTGGCAGAGGCACAGCGAGTATTATGTTGTCACAGACTGTGTCAGGCCGACAGAACTGTCTTATAATGATGGACTTCTGATGTTAAACACCGGTAGCCATGTTCCTGTTTGCATACGTTGGCAGTGCAATGCATCATGGGAGTCTGTGTTTTTTTCTTCTTCGTCTTCTCTCTTCACGATTGTGTCTCTGTTGCCTCCAGTGCCTCGGAGTGTACCCTCTACAGTATCCTGAATACTAGCCTATCCATAAAGATAACTTTGTTTCAGGAAAGCACTTCACATGTCAAAATGTCTTCTGTGAAAGTTTTTAAAAGTACATTTTAGCATTAATTTAAAGCACAGTAAATAATACAATTAATGACGGCTGTTTTCCATTTTAGCTGCTTCTGTTTCAGGGTGCTGGAACTGGTCATGTGATTTTTGCCACTGATTTTGTCACTGACTGAGTGCTTCCCCTGAAAGCTCTAAGACAAATAATCTTGCCTTGCATCTTCAGTGCAATAACAGAGCCTATCTTAAGCTAATCTAATACTTGAATATTGAGATGATGTTCATCAATACATAGAACAAATTTAAATTGATCTTTAGGTTTATTATTTGTCGTCATCCCATTAATCTTGAAAACAGCAAAAATGGAGCATCTTGACAACTAGCAGTTTACAATACAATATACCATAATGTCAGCTTCCTCATGACCAACAACTGCTGCATGTCCTTCCACATTTATCTGTCAAACACCCTCCAATAAAGGTAAACCATGGTCCACAGTGATGGAAGTAGGCTGAGACAGTTGGCCTGATTGATGCAAAATGATCATTATCCTAGTGACAGCAAACCATGATGTGACTGATGCATTTCTGTTACATGATTATCGGCATGATGTGACAGGAATTTTTCAAGATATCGCTGAGCACCTTGGCCTCATCTCTCCTCCAGTGCTGAGCTGTCACTGAACTCCAAGCTTCTGCTTTCTGGCTACTTCTGCTGGCCTACTGGACTCTAATTTCCATGTCCATCTAAAACAGTGGGTAGAAGTTTACTTTTCAATACTTTATCACTGTGTTTGTTTTACATTTATATATAAATAATTGTAAAATTGTGTTTGTAGTAGGTCTAAATGACCATGAATTACCAGGAAGAATAATGACATTCACGGATCGCACTGTCATGGCGTATTATAATCTTGCGCACTGTCATAGATGCGATAGAACACGCACCAATAATAATTGTTACAGGCATTGCAAATTAAATATACCAAAAGTATAAAATGAGAAATATCAAACTAAATGTGAATAAAACTGAAATTCAATAAGTGCAGCATAGCACTCCATTTACTGTTAGAATGCAGCCTTTATTAACTTTTGTTGTGTGAAACTAAGACAAGCCTTTGTTGTACAGAATCTTTATTCATCTTTTTTACCATAAATAATGTTCTTGCAGTCTAGTCAGAGATTTGACTTTAGAGAGGAGTGTGATGAGAAACAGGAGGGAAAGAAAGAAGGTAATTTTGGGTAATCTGAAGGATTAAAGTACAGTCTCCACTCTAGTCGCTGCATTGGTAAATAACTGTGTCATGTTATGCTCCTTACCCAGTGCTTATCAGTTGCTCTTATCTGATC
>JAPMOB010234274.1:0-53626 GCA_029875015.1 Lepomis gibbosus | reverse complement strand
TATATATATATATATATATATATATAAAAAATATGTCTTTGTATATGAAAACAAGGACACAGACACATACACAGACACACTCACTTGCATCTCCAGTATCTGCCAGCGGCAACCTTGTGAAAAGTCGGCGCTGGACTCTTGGGTAAGTTCTTTCGGACCCAGTCGATGAGGAATTGTTTGGGAGACTTTCCTGTCCAGCTGCGAGCTGTGTAGTCAAAATTGCGAATGTCCTTTGGCTCGTTCTTTTTCACAACTGCAAAGGAAAATGGAACAAAATTATCAACAAAAAGTGAATCTCTTGTTTGCCATCAAGAATTTATGACACTTTATAAAAAATACATGGGACAATATAATAATAATAATAATAATAATAATAATAATAATAAGCATCAATTAAAGTGGTACTAGGCCCTGCGATGGACTGACGACCTGTCGAGGGTATACCCCGCCTTTCGCCCAAGGTCAGCTGGGATAGGCTCCAGCCCCCTGCGACCCTGTATGCAGGATAAGCGGTTGACGATAGATGGATGGATAAAGTGGTACTATACTGTATATTGGGCTTACAGCATTACAACTTTTAGCTACAGAATGTTTTATATTTAAAATATCCTGTCAAACATCAAAGTGTTTTGTTAAAGTCATTTAATGAATGAATTTAACTTTTGTTGAGACAAACCTTTCTCCGCAGGAGGGGCTTTTTCAGCGTTTTCAAATAAACTGAAGCTGAGGTCCTCTTTGTCTTCAAGGAGAGGAACTATTTTCTTTTCCTTTTGAGGCACGTCTACTACTTTTATAGCTGGATTAAACATGGGGTGGGACTCCAGTTGCTTCATTTCTAGAAACACAAAAATACATTTGTTCTAGTCAAAAGGGAGTTCGAAGGAATTGTTTAATCACTGCATGTAAGAGTTAAAAGCACACTCACCTTGCTGTATGATGCGTATCCTGTCCTGTGCCATCCGCTGGCCCGCCTTGTCTCCTTTTGTCTTTGTAGCAGCTGCCATTTCTTTTGTGTCGTACAGTTGAGCAGTAAGGACCAAATATCTGTCATTCTACACAGCATGAAACACACAGATACTACATCATGCCACATACTCAATGTCTCAATGATATTCACTACACTATCACAACTTCCTAGCTTTATACAAAAGCTGAAAAAAAAACCTTTTGTGGTGAATGAGGTAGCTTTCCATGTTGCTCTCAAGCTACAGAAGAGAGTAATAGTTCTTGCTGAGTTAATTGAGAGGATTGATACCACTGTGATATTTATCCGTCAAACACCAAACTACAGCCAGCAGCCTGTTAGCTCACCTTAGCATAAAGACTGTTCAGCCAGCCTGGTTGTGTCTAGGCAAAAAAATCTTAAATGTTTAATCTGTACAAAAAACTCAATATCATCTAAAGTTCTGTAAGAAAATGAATGAGCTTATCTCACAAAATATCCAAGTTTTCCTTTAAAAAAATTAATTAGAGATCTAAGCTTCAAGCTTCTTTAACATTACTTACTGGATCGAACTTCACATCCAGTTCAGGATTGCGTGCAGTCTTCTTCCCTCGTTCCTCTTCCTCCTCCTCTTCCTCCTCTTCACTGCTCTGCTCTGCATATCTTAAGATCCAATCCTTCATGCTCGCAGCTTCATCCTTCTCTGTGGCCTGGCAAATACCATACAGGTTTAGTTTAGTGTGATAGTGTGCACATCTGTTGAGCCAACACACACTCATAAACAGACACACAAACCTTGGTTGTCTCCTTTAGGGTGTTGTTGGGTGCTTTGGGACTTGGGGCTGCAGATTTCTGCTGAGCAGGAGGCTGGAACTTGGGCCTGCTCTTCTGACTCTCCTCCTGCATCTGCTGGGTAAAACCTTCCGGCAGTTCATCTAATACACAAGACAATCAAGAAAGTCACAGTTTGTACAGCCTTGTGTTCTCAAGAGCCATACAGTGACAACATCTACATAAATAGCTGATGCTGTGTTACCATCTTTAAGGTTGAGACAGAGCCAGTCGAGAGCAGAGTGGAGATCTCCTCCGTACAGCACACTACTCTTCATCGCCTCCTCAATGTGTTCTCTCTTAAAGTTGAACTTCTCCAGAGCCGTGTACAGGTCCTGAAAGCACAAACAAGACAACGCTAACCTAAATGCAACATTTGGTCATGGAAACAGAGCTCAGTCAGAGGGATAATTTCATCTTTACCAGCAACTTCTTGTTCGTAAGTCTGCCTGATATGGGCCCTTTGTCCCCATTCTCCTCTCTGAAGTCATTGATCAGCTTGATTATCTTCTTCTCCAGGTCAGCTTGGATAGCAACCTGTGTTAAACAGTCAAATCCCATTTATTATCAACGTTTTGAATGTCTTGAGCATGTATAGTATAGTGGTATGTTACAAGCTGGTCAACAACAGGTTACAGGTGCAACATTTACTTGGCATAGAGAGAGAGAGATGATGTCAAGCTAAACAGTAAATATAAAATGAACCCAATGACTTACTTTAAGAATCGACTTGTCTGAGACTCCACCTGTGTCAACCTGGGCGGTGTTGGCAAGACTGTAGGTCTTAGGAGCTGTAATTTCAAAACAAAATTGTGTCAATTAAAAGCAATGCATGTTAATGCTGAGCCATATTTAATGCTTATTTAAGCATCACCTTAATTGATATGATTAATTATTTTTAGTAAGCTTTAGTTTCAGGTTTTTAATCGGGGATGTGTTGACACAAACTGCCATGCAGATTAGGCTGTTTTCATTAAAATTAAATAAATATCATTTATGTTGATAATGAGACTAACTGCTTAGTCTGAAAAATGCCCAATTTACAGGTCCATCACAAGTTACAAGACCTGTAGGTTTGTTTATCCATCTGCAACACAACAGCAGGGTGTCATGATAAGACATGAAAAAAGAAGAAGAGAGGGGCATTTCTGAAGGTGTAACTTGAAACCACAGCTAAAATCATTGCATATAGGATTGAACACAACACTATGAACACCTATATAATATAAAACTATTCAATATATCACCTACAACCACAGCCTGGAAAATGACCATAACAAATGTTCAACTGTAAATGTCACACTGTAGCCGCTTGACTGTTTAAATGGTATCGTGATGTTTCTGAATCTATGACACCAGACAGGTAATACCACCTTTTGGCTTGTTCTCTTTGGCTGGTTTAATCAGCTTGTTGTTGGCTGGCTGCTTCGCCTCCTCTGCCACGCCGTTCCCCACTGCAGCGGCACCAGTCCTGCCCGCTGCTCCTGCCGGGGCTCCCGGAGTAATCGATTGCGCCGCCGATTTCTTCTTCTTTCCACCCATTATGTCAGCAAAACGCTGCCTGTCTGCCGCTCGTCTACGTGGTTATGCGCTGCCAAGTCATCAGCAAATAAATATGGTGGTTACGAATAGAGAGCGAGATATAACACTAATGTGAATTTCTCTCCGTATTCACGTCAGGTTTGCTAATTTTTGGACAACACAGCTGCCGTACCGGAAGTATTACCCGGGAGCAACCTCGTGTTGTATTGTGGGAAGTGTGCCCCTAACAATCATGGCAGACACCTTTGGAGACGGTTTGTTCAGCGTGTTTGACGAGGAACAACAAACGACCACAAGCAAAAAGATACCAGCTTCGTTGGCACCGGACATAGGGTAAATAACTGGATTTCTGCATAGTAATGACTGGTGTTTAAAACCAGGAGGTTTGATTAGCCAGGGAACCTGAACGTAGCATCATGTCAGCTCGTGCCAGACAGTGAAATAGTCCTAACGTCAATCTGCTATCGTTAGCTAGTAACGTTGACGTTAAATGAAACATCAGTTAAAGTGCCTGCTTGTGCAGATAAACGTGAACTCAAATCGTTTTGCGGCTATGGTTTTCTTATTGTATTTGTATATAACTTGTACATTAACCCAATTTTTGTCGAAACAGGGAAGCTCAAAGTAAAGAGTCTAACGTTAGGCAGCTAACTTTAACCGTTGGTGTAACGTTAACGTTCCTGTGTAAAGAATATCCTTTCAGCTAACCACAGTTCTTTATCGCTTCTGTTTTTTTCCCGTTTTCCAGAAAAGTTGAAGGTAAAAATGGCACTGACAAAGATGCTGGTCCATCTGCCGGGGTCAAGAGGGAGGCAGACAGTGACGGCGGAGAGGAGGTGGTGTTTGGGAAGAAAGCTCGACATGAGACCGTCTCTTCTAATGACCTAAAGTGAGATGAGATAGATCTTGTGTTATAACATGTGTCTATGCATATTCTCTTAATTGCCTGTCTATTAAGTACACATATATACAAAGCTATGCTAAATACTGTACTTAAGTACAATTTTGAGTATTTCCATTTTATGCAACTTTGTACATTTCAGATAAAACTACTGTATGTTTTACTTCCCTGCCTGTGAGAGCTTTAGTTAGTAACGTTAGTTAAGTTACTTCAGTTTGACCAGTTACTTGAAAATGTTTCGTCCACATCAGTGGATTTCTTTTAAATATCATAATCCAACACTCTCGAAACAAAGCTGAAGTATATTTTGTATATCTAACATGTATATTTACTTAAGTTAAATTTTAAATGAATGACTTTAATTTTAAATAGAGTAATTTTACATAGTGATATTGCTGCATCTAGGTCATGTAAAGGACTTACTAAAGGAGTAGCTCCTCCACCACTGGAACTACTACAGTTGCAATGCAATCAGCAGCCCAGCAATAAATATTACCCTCATGATGGTTATAACGTTCAGTGTTTGTTAAAACTGTTTAAGAGAGTTTGTGATTCAGGTTTATGTCAATCACACCAATGATGCTGATGCTGCAGCATATGTTTTAAAGTTGCTGTGTAGGTGACATCTGTTTGCTTTTCTTCAGTCTTGCAGAATTTATGCCCCAAGTGAAGGTGGAGCAAGTTGACACTGTGGAAGGATGCTCACATGAGGTAAAGAAAGCAAATTAAAGCAAATAAACAGTTGGATGACAAATAACGAGAAAACCCAGCGAGATGTCTTAGTAAGGCGTTGGGCAGCTTCATTGCTCATCACATAGACTGTACACATTTCTGGAACTCTACTGGGGACATCATTCTTCCAAAAGATATTCCCTCATTTTGTGTTCTGATTACTATCAACTTTCTTCTTTAAGTAACCTTTGTGATTTCTTTGACTTTGAAAGTCAAAACTTTGATTGTTAAAGATTCTGTCGTCCCCTCACAGGTTGCGCTGCCTGCCAGTGATGACTATAAACCACTGAAAGCACGAATGGGGAAAGCAGCCAAGGTACAATGCACCTTTAAATCAGGTCTTCTATTTGCAGAATACATGTCATTTGTTAAGTGTAGAATGTTATTGAAATAGATTTTCAAAGCATTCATTCATTTGTTTGTAATGATAAGTCTGTATGGAGGCTAAATAAGTTAGTTAGCTTTTCAAATGCTAGAAGCAGTTTCACATGGCAGCACATGGTTTCTAACTGTATTGCCTAATGGTGAGTAAATTTATATTGTATTGTGTACTAATTGGTTTGCAAAAACTAGTATTACATCTGGATTGTTTTTTTTAATTGACATGTCTTGTCTTACAGGAGTACCCTTTTGTTCTTGACCCGTTTCAGCGTGAGGCCATCTTATGTATTGACAATAATGAGTCTGTACTTGTGTCTGCACACACCTCTGCAGGCAAGACGGTCTGTGCTGAGTGAGTATCTTAAATAACCTTGACACCACTAACAACACTGTTTTTTTTCGTGAGGGGTTGAGCAAAGAATTGAGTTACAACCAACCGTTGTCTTTGAAGAATTTATTAAACAAAACAGAATAAACAGAGAAGTACTAAAACACATATACAGCTGCTCCAGAGACCTGCCACCTAGGGCGGCATCGGGCGTCTGGCCCCGAGCAAAGGGATGCATTGTCATTTACACAGTCTAGGTTTCTCTGTTTGGGGGAACAGAGATCCTCTCTCAGCCTTGAATGAACAGTCCATGAGAGGAGAGGAACAACAAGAGGGGGCAAACACCAAAACAATCTCACAGATCTGACCTAAACCCTAGTAAATGTGGACAGACTACCATAAGGAGTATAGGAGAGGAAAGGTTAAGGATAAAAACACAATACATATATCTATAAGAAATATTATTATTATTATTATTATTAAAAGATATACATACAAGATTAAAAAGAGGACAGAATTTTTTGCCATAACACTGGTATTGTAAAATTTTAAATACCCAACCCTAGCTGCAACACAGTGCAGAAGTGCAATTGATGAATGCAGTTTCCTTGGAAGCAAAGGCCCGACAGACATTATCGTTTAGATAAGCAGTGGTTAATGTCAGATTATTGATCTAACCTAGTTCACTGTTATATCCTCCTCTTGTAGATATGCCATTGCGCTGGCCCTCAGAGAGAAGCAGAGAGTTATCTTCACCAGCCCTATCAAGGCCCTCTCCAACCAGAAGTACAGAGAGATGTATGAGGAGTTTCAGGATGTGGGACTGATGACTGGCGATGTCACCATCAACCCCACCGCCTCCTGCCTGGTCATGACAACAGAGGTAAGAAACAATTATTTCTGACAGAGAGGATACATTATTAGATTTGTACCTTGGGTCCCAGGGTGGTGTCTGGAAAGTGTGCTGCAGGTTCTGTGTGATGGGGTGTAGAGAGGTTGGTCTGACATGATAAACTGCTTTTCTTCCAGATCCTGAGGAGCATGCTGTACCGAGGCTCTGAAATCATGAGGGAAGTGGCGTGGGTCATCTTTGATGAGATCCATTACATGAGAGATGCAGGTGTGTACAGAATACAAGCTCAGTGTTGTTTGGAGCATTGGGCCTCATTCAAGAACCACTCGTATAAACAGATTAATTCTTAGTTGGCACGTGCGAGTGATTCAAGTTACTCTTTTCTCTTGTGGACAAAGGAAATTCACAAGGCCTGTTGTACAAGTCATGTACGGATAGTGTGCTTTTCTCCTCAGGACAAAAAACTTTAATTTGACTAGGATTCATAATGCCTTCATCTGAATGAATTTGGAGTTTAAATATGATGCCCAAAGTATCTTAAATAAAATGTATAACTAAGGCAAATGGAAGCAAGAATGACATTATGTTCAAATTATTATCATAATTGCTTGACAATTTACTAGAGTTCTTTTCTAGATTTTATCATTTATATTGGCATATTTCAGCACAGCAACTTCTGCAGTAGTTAGGAAAATTCTGTCACTCTGTACAGCTGGGGTCCTCAGGGTCTTTATGTGGGTCACTGGCTAATATCTCTGTTACATCCAACAATGTTAAATCACCTACTGTATGCTATAGTATTCTCTTGTCTAACAATTCTTTGACTTTTGCCTCTGGTTAAGCGCCTCTCATAATACTCACGGGCCAATTTGCTTTTGAAAGATGTTTTTGAACTTTTTTCCAATTCTTTCGCCTGCTCTAATTCATTTCTGAAGCTGCTAAACTTGTAATCTTTTTGTCTGCTGATTGTAGGAATAGTGAGGAAGAATTCTTTATTTTACTCTTTAGTAACATGTTTTTGAATGAAACCTGTCCACACGCTGACCGGCAAATTTTGGATAAGACTATGAACATGTTCTTAGAACAAATTCCTCTGCTTTCTGTGTATTTCAGAGCGTGGTGTGGTGTGGGAGGAGACAATCATTCTTCTTCCTGACAATGTGCATTACGTCTTCCTGTCGGCCACAATCCCCAATGCCAGACAGTTTGCTGAGTGGATTTGCCACCTACATAAGCAGGTGGCATGTTGTTCTGGCATATATTACAATTATAAAGGTTAAATATCATGTAACATAAGGACGTGGCAGTTATCTCTCTTTTATATGAAACCATCAAGATAACATTTATGTTTTTGTTACATAATTAATGTTTCTGTCTCATGTCTGTTGTAGCCATGCCATGTAGTCTACACAGATTACCGCCCAACTCCACTGCAACACTACATCTTCCCAGCAGGGGGCGATGGACTCCACCTGGTTGTTGATGAGAATGTAAGGACACCCACAAACTGCATTTACTAGGATCTGTCAGTTATCAAAGAGTGTTGGCTAATTAATCCTATGGAAGTCAGACTAGAGACAGACTAAATGTGTCTGTTCTCATATTGGCTCTACATAACAGTCTCCTGATTTTGGATACATTCATTGGCACTAGCCTTTACATGATAGACATGAATCATAACGTCTGCCTATATTTTGCCCTTCTTCAGGGTGACTTCAGAGAGGACAATTTCAACACAGCTATGCAGGTGCTGAGAGACGCAGGGGATTCTGGGGGCAGCGGAGGGGGCAAGTGGGACCCAAGGGGACGGAAGGGAGGCACTAAAGGTGTGTGTGTAAGGATTTCAAGGTTAAAAGGTGTCAGGGCTCCCTGTAAGCCTAAAGGTTAAGGGGCATACCACATAACCATTTGCGTCCACTGCTGAATCCTGGTTGTTGCATACACTACCCCCCCATTTTGTCTTTTCATCTCCCTACTTTCAAAGGGCAACAATGCCCTCTTAAACATGTAAATGTATTCAAAAATGTACATCAGAGTTCATGTTCATGTGTACTCCTATATATGATTTCCTCAGGTCCATCCAGTGTGTTCAAGATAGTGAAGATGATCATGGAGAGAAACTTCCAGCCTGTCATCATTTTCAGCTTCAGCAAGAAGGATTGCGAGGCCTACGCTTTGCAGGTAGCCAAACTGGACTTTAATACAGGTATGTCTCATTGTACTTCTTCTGCAAACACATATTCAGGTTGAGTTGGTATATACAATCCTGGTGCTTTTGTGACATGTGTGCATTGTAAAAGGTTTACTTCAGGCCCTTGAACCAGTAGATCATTGGCAGGTGTTATGTTTTGGCATGCGATCACTTATCCAGGTTTTTTTTTTTTTGCGAAGGCTTGAGGTCAAATTGTGTAGCAAGCAGATTTAGCATGTTGTAAGTGTAAATTCTGATGATTTGACTGTGATAACAGTATTTAAATTGGGAAAATACTTTATGTGATAAGTATTTTTTCCAATTTGACAATGTAGAGTTATGTTGACAGCTTTGATTCATATTGTACAATTCATGGTCTAATGATGAGCAGCAAAGATAAGGTGATTAAGTGATTAATGGATCATCAAAGTTAATCTGCTCCAACTATTTTAATAATCAGATAATATTTGGATCTTTTTTATGTATAATGCCAAACATTTGGTGGTTTCAGCTTCTCAGATCCAAGAATGTGATGCTTTTATTTGACATACATGACAGTAAACTCAATATCTTTGGGGTTTTGACTGTTGGTCAAATAAAACAAGACATTTGAAGATGTCACCTTGGACTGTGGGAAATTATAATTAGCATTTTCCACTAATCTATGACATTTTATAGACAACATTGTTAATTGATTGAGTAAAAAATCAGCAGATTCATTGCTAATCAAAATAATTATTAGTTGTAGCGCTAATAATTTCCATACTGGCAACAATGAATCATTTCTGTTTAATCGTCCAGTATTAAGTGATCAGATGTCATAAAATACCTCCTGTTTAGCTAAATTAAACTATTTTGATTGTTTGCTGTATTTTCACTGCATTGGTCAGTTATCAGTTCCAAAGTCACACTATCAGCATATTGAATAATGAGAATGTTAGTGGTTAGATTCAGAGCAGATTGTCTTTGTACACTGAAATGCCAAAACAAATAGGAAGTTAGGGAGGGAGTTGAAATTAGGCAAGCAAAACCACTCACCAAAATGCTAAATTGTTGGCAAGCCGAGCTGAATAAATCCTCCCCACTAAGTGAGTGCCATGAATATGCCTTATTGTGCCTGCACAGCTGGTCTTGCTGTTTAGTCCAGTGGATAAGTGAAGTTGCTTCATGAAGACAAATCTCTGCAGGATGGGAGATTATCCAGTTGTAGATGGAGGTTGGCTCATATCCACCTGCTTCAGGCTTTTTCTTGAAATAAAACATGCTTATGAAGCCTTACTTGAGATTTTTTTAATGCTGAGCTCTTCCAGCAGCAAAGGCCGTTCTTCTGTCAGCAAAGCCAATTTTTCCATGAATATTTCAAAAACAAAACAAATGGAAAAACTCTGCCAAAAATGATTTCTCATTTCCAACAGTTTCATGAGTTTTGAGAATTTTCTTAAACAGAGTGACTTTCTTCTGAAAATAAGGCAGAATGTGTCCAGTAACAGTAACTTGATTGAGGAAGAATGTTGAAATAAATTAATCTTTTTTGTAAAGGAGTCAAATTATTCCATTGACTTGTTTACTAGTTTAAAGAAATACAAAGCTTTCATGACAAAATGTGATGGGTTTTTTATAGCTACTGTATTGTCATAAAAAAACTGTATTGCTTTTCCTCAAGTTATTACTTGTTACAAACCTAACCATTTGCAAGAGTTTCAAACGTGAAAGTTGTTTTATTTCTTTGTCTGTCATTTAGAAACTCATAGGGACCAATTTTCTCTAACAAACAGGTTGTTTGGTTTATCCCAGTGTGTATGTAGGCAGGTTGTTGGTGTTATGGAGTTCCTCTGTTTGTGTGTTTAGATGGGTTATAATGAGCAGAGGGAGCCACGTGTCTCTCCTGGTTTCTCTCATTCTCAACCAGCTACCCCCCTTTTCTTTTTTCTACCTTTCCTAGCTCATGTTTTTTTTCTTTCTTGTGCTTTCTTAAACACCAAAGACAGTCCCCCTTTCTCTCCCCTCCTGCTGTGTGCTGTGACACAGAGTTTCTGGGCAGTGTTTGTGGATTGGCAGAGCTGTGTTGGAGTCAGGGGACCGGCTGGTGCTAAAACACCAACCAACTGACCGAGTGCAGAACTGCAGCGTCAAACCGACAAATTATAGAAGGTTTGGTTGGCTCATGCAAAGACCAATAGATGCACATAGATCCAGATTGTGTTGTTGTGATGCTGACCAGCGGCATTATAGTTGTTTTTGCCACTAAAGCCTAGTTCACACTACGCGATTTTTAGCCTCATTTCCTGCTCAGCGAGCTCGGCCACCGTCAGGCTGTGATCGGGGGTAAATCAGCGGTTGATCGGCGGTCATCAGTCTGATTAACTCTGCCAACTTTTCAGAGAACCATGGATTATCTCTTCCTATCCTGAATTTCTTCATAGGGGCATGTTTATCACAAATAAAAAACATTTTAAAATGCTCAAAGGCAATGTCGACATCCGGAATCAGTGTGCTTTGTTCAATCCCACTATGGCACACATCATGCAGGAAAGCTTACAAAATGCTCGAAAGCTCTCATATAAAGGAAAAAAGGTTTAACTATTGTTCCCTAGTATGGATCAAACTCCAGAAATACATTTCAAATAAAGTAAATTTGATATCGTCAGTTTGCAATGCAGTTTCTGCCCAAGCTTGGACTACAAAAGTGTGTAATTTCTCTACCTTTATAGACAGTATTTTCATAAGCTGAGTAGTAACCCTCGTGACTAGTAAACTGAGCATCATCAATAAAAATCAATGGAGTGCCCCTTAAATCCCTGACAAGGTATCCTGAAAATTACTAACCAGATTGCCTTGAAGTTTGCTGTGATTATTCACACTGGCCAGAAGAAGGAACTTTTTGTTTTTCATGATCCTTTAACCTTTCTTTTACCACCATCATTCGGACAATTATTCCAGTTGTACGTAAGAAATGTCAAAAGCCGAAGGGCCGGTTGCCATGATAATGACTGAGTACAGTCACGCTTCTCAGAGGTTGAACAGTTTCCTTTCCAGATACTCTTTGAGCTGTCCTTTTTTGTCTCACCCTAAGGGCAAACGTAAGACTTTTGTCTCACTGCAGGAAGTGTGTGTGTGTGTGTGTGTGTGTGTGTGTGTGTGTGTGTTTTCATGCAGTAGGGTGTAATCAATAGCGCAAGTGAAGTGTTATTAGACTCCTGGCTCTTTAAATGTTTATTATAACCCTGCTCTGTGTGTGATGTGCAACAAAGCTGATTTCCTGGCTATTTTCCTGGAGCCATGGATGTAGCTTAGGCTGACCTCGCTTTTTATGTTGGCCCTTGTGTGTGTTTTCTGTGGTATAGCTGCTGAAACCATTAAAAGAAGTCCCATTGACACTTAAGTCATTTGTCATTTAAAAATAAATACTGCACTGCATCAGACTTTGTGGAAGTTTCTGACTAACACAGGCACATAAGAAGGATGGTTTCCCAGAATGGTTTCATGAATAAAGAAAGACCTGTGACTAAGTGTCCATATGGGCAGAGAGCCAACCAGCTGTAGCAAACAATCTAATGTGATTAGCACAGTAATAAGACACTGGTGGTTGTGGTGTCACACTCATATACAACCGATTACAATAATAAAGGGTTTGTTAAACATGTGATAGCATTCAATTGTTGTTTTTGTAAAAAAACAAAAAACAAAAAAACCCCTCAAAATTTAAAGAAAAAAGTGATGAATTTTTCAGAAATTCTACTAAATAAAATAAATTAGAGAAGCTGTTTTGTTGAAACATATGGCTGTAAAATGAGATCAAATCTAGAGTTAAAACAGACTGAAATAAAATGCAGCAACATCATTTGCTTGCTCAATCCCTGGGTGGTTAAACGTTTCCTGTAAGCAATTCTCCTCGTTGTTACACATCAACCACACACGACAAGATAAATTATATTTAAAACAACATTTTAAAATGACCCAAAAGGGTGTGTGTGTGTGTGTGTGTGTGTGTGTGTGTGCGTGCGTGAGCGTGAGCGTGAGCGAGTTAGAGGCATAGTTGAAACTCACAGGCTCAGAATGTGCTTTGTGCTAATATTTAGAAAGTTTTCTGAGCAGCCATGAGAAAACTAAGAAATGCACCCTTTGTTTGTTCCAGATGATGAGAAACGTCTGGTGGAGGAAGTGTTCAGCAACGCAGTGGACTGTCTTTCAGATGAAGACAAGAAACTCCCTCAGGTGAGAAGAACGGGTCTCTCTCACTCTGTGTCCTCACAGCTTGGGGCATGTTTTTATAACCATCCACATCGCCCTCACTTTTTGAACCCAGTGCTGCCACCTTGTAAAAGCTCAGAAAAATGGCCCCAGCATTTCCTTCAGTCATTTTCTGCTTAGAGTCATGGCTAAACTGCCTTAATGTAAATAGCTGTACACATAATGTCAACATGGACTCAAACACCGTGCTCCTCTTATTCTACCCTTCTTTGTTGAGTCACATTATGAAAACCAGCCGTGTTGACGTAATAGTTTTTGGGGCCGCTACTGCACAAGCAATGGCAAAGCTAACCATCCATCACACTTTTCCACTATGAGGGGTTAGATGCTTTTCCACTCTCTCTCTCTGGTGCTTTGATGGCTTTAATCAGATGAATGAACTGGTGTATATGCACTGTCACGAAACCTTTTTATAAACAAAACACTGCAAACACTAATCTGCCTGTCACTGCTCTTGCTTTTCCACAGGTGGAGCATGTGCTGCCACTGTTGAAGAGGGGGATAGGAATCCACCATGGAGGTCTACTGCCCATCCTGAAAGAGACCATAGAGATCCTTTTCTCTGAAGGGCTGCTCAAGGTAAACCCGTCCCTGCATCAAGATGTTCATCAAAGCATGCTTAAACAAAAAAAGATTCATCCCTGTCAGCAGGGTGATTGCAGTTACTTGATTTTGTAAATGTTCACCCTACATTGTCACCCAGTTAGGCTTGAATTTTTAAACATTGTGTAAATGAAAATGTACAAAGGTTTAATATATAGTAGGGATGCACCGAAATGAAAATTCTTGGCCGAAACTGAATATAAAGAAAAAAATTGTCGAATATCAAGTACATTCACATTTTTTCCATTTATTTTGCCAAATTTTTTACCATTGCATAAATTAAATAGTCAAAATGTGCTTTTTATTCAGTGTTTCCCACAGGATCTGAAGAGGGTCCGGGAAAGTAAATTACATGTGTCCATTTACTTTTAGGATAAAGTCACTAACCTGCCTGTCAGCTCACACTGATCCATTTCAGTGGATTTACCATAAAGGCTTGAATATGTGTGCACTCCAAATTAGGTGCAGCTAAGCTTATATATTAATCGCCTTCTCAGAAACGAGTGACAGAAACACTCATCACAATATTTACCCACTAGAGCCCGACCGATATATCGGCCACCCAATATGAAGTAATTGTGGAAAAATTGTGGGAAAGTTGTACTTGTACCTGCTACCACTTCCTTTTTTTCATATTACCTCCATGGAGGTTCCAAGTAAGCTGTGGCAATTATAAAATGACTACTGATTGGTCAGAGAGAATCGTCACAGTCACACAGACCACTGCAGTGACAACGGCTGACCCAATCACTTCTCCTCTACTGAAAACATGACTTGCTAACCTTCCTGTTTTTCAT
The DNA here is from genome assembly GCA_029875015.1 of Lepomis gibbosus. Classification (NCBI taxonomy): domain Eukaryota; kingdom Metazoa; phylum Chordata; class Actinopteri; order Centrarchiformes; family Centrarchidae; genus Lepomis; species Lepomis gibbosus. The sequence goes on along the minus strand of JAPMOB010234274.1, from coordinate 39,273 downwards.
TGCCTTCTCCCGGGTTCCTCACGGCTCACAGCAGTATGTTTTATCTTACAATATGCTGCTGATAAACGTGATTGTAGATTTATTTCGGAAACAGCGTGGCGGTTCTAGTGAAGGTCCCCATTTGTCCCTAGTTCATCACTTCTAAATATTCTCTAAAATCACGTACGCTGCCCATTGCTAAATTAGCCACAAAGCTCATGCTATGTTTATCAGTGGAGGAGTGCTAACATCGTTATGAGCAGTTAAATTATAGTTTTTGACTTACATCTTAAATATATGTGCCAACAGCCTGTCTGCAGTTAATGTTGGTGTGTCTGAAATCATTAAACCAGAGCGGACATGTAAATAAACGTGAGCTGAACAGGAATCTAACACGGTTTCCACCACACAAAGTTATCTAGCTTTGTGTGACGTAGATGTGAAACATTGTAATCAGAGCCGTAACAGATCTGGTTGTAGTTATAGTTAAATAAAATCTCAAAGTAGCAGGTCCTCGTTGTAGACAGTCATGACTACATGACATCTACTTGAATTAATACTAATTAATAGATGCATTCAACAGCAGGACACTGTATCATAGATGACATGATTTAGACAGATGGTGGTTGAGTAATGTTTTTTCATAGCTTTGGATATTATTAAAGGGTGCTGGTACAGGGATAAACTAAATGTGAATATTTGAATATGCTACATTTAATGTACATATTAGGGCAGATTATGTGTAAGGTAAAATACACTTAGTCTATGCTTATTCTCTTGCACCTTTCTGCAGCAAATATTTATTAGTGTGTAATTGTTTACATGTTAAGACTGTAATCTATTTTATTAATATAATCCAATTAGGAAAAGGTGTTACAGCCCACATGCATATCAGCTTTCAGTATCAGCCAGTATCAGCACTGGTAATTACGTCATTGCTGTCACAATTGGTTGGTGGACTGTTTTTCTGTCAGCGCAATGCATGATGACGGCTTGGTTAGTGACCGTCGGTTACACACAACTTTCCAAATAGTTTATGGGGAAAAAAAAATTCAAAAAGGTTATTATAATATTTTTTTATTTAACAAGAAAATTGCCTTTTATAAAGTTGAATCAGTTGACAATAACATTGTCAGAATATTGCATTGAGATGATCTTAATCTTTGCTTTTTCTTCTCATCCCAGGCCCTGTTTGCTACAGAGACATTCGCCATGGGCATCAACATGCCAGCTCGCACTGTGCTCTTCACCAGCGCACGGAAGTTTGATGGCAAGAATCACCGCTTTGTAAGAGCACCCGCAAATTTTTTTGAAATGTCAATAGAACATTCTCTCAGGAAGTTCTCCTCATCCTACATTACATGCAAATTCCTTACAAGTACATTAGGTTGTGGAGCTGCAATTTTCATCACTGTGGCTGTCAGTACACATAAGCAGGAAGATGAGCCCAAAAAATGTAGTTTATGTAAACTAAGCCTTTGGAAAATATCTGCCTTTTGATGGGAGCTGCTGCTTAGCCCAAAAAACATTCAATAAGAGTGCTAAGTGAGGCTAATCTCCTCTTACTGTACCTGTAGCCAATAAAATAGTAATGCTCCCCATAAACTCTGCAGTCTCTTTAAAACAACAGCTCTGGACTGTGTGCAGTGTGGAGCTGTCACATGCTGTGTAGCCCTGAGGCCTTTATAAGGTCTTCCAGTCCTGCAGCTTGCATCGCCACATAAACAGCCACGTATTGTTTATAAGAGCTGGGGGCTGTGTGTGTGTGGAGCTGCCGTCACTTAGAAGCACCCTTCATCTTCACTTCATACACATGGATTTCCAGCTCTCACACGCACACACACACACACACACACACACACACACACACACACACACACACACACAAAGACTTGACGAGAATGAGAGAGAAGGAAACTGCTCTCCAAGAAGGTTCATCAGGAACATCTGGTGTGTCTAAAGATGCCAAAGCTCCACGCAGGCACTTGCACATTTAAATACACAAAACTTTCCTGAAACACACTGTTTCAAATCAAGAGCTGATCCCATGGCATGCGATCATTTCAACACACAATAATGTTATCTTCCCTTTTTTTATTAGCAATTTTATTATTTAAAGACCAGTAGATGGGTTTAATTAGTCACATGCAATGCAGAGAAATGTCCTCAGGGGCTTGTGGAAAAGTGGTCCAGTCTCTTCCTCACAAGACAGTTTCATCATCTAGAGCTGTTACTAATGCATGATATTTGGCTACGCACTAATTGTAGAACTACTTCGTCTATTTTCCAAAATATATATGCATTACTACATTATAAAAATGCTTCTTTCTCTGACTTTTTACTTCTTTTCTCAGTAGTATAAAAGCTATTTATTTTTCAGTTTTGCCACAATAACTATATATTATATTAAAAGGTATAGAGAAGCATTCACTAACTAATATCGTTTTTCTTAATGTCCTGTGTGTTTTCATGTGATCCAGATTACATCAGGTGAATACATCCAGATGTCTGGGCGAGCTGGGAGGAGAGGAATGGACGAGAGGGGGATTGTTATTTTCATGGTGGATGAGAAGATGAGTCCAGCTGTGGGCAAACAGCTGCTCAAGGTACTTTGAATATTGCTGCTATGGTACTTCTTTTTACGTTCAAGTTCGGGTAATTTTTCTGAATGCAACTGCTAGTCATTGATCACATGTGCGCGGGCCTCTTCAGTGCTGTCTACACGTTCTTCTGATACAGCAATAATCCCACTATCCCATCAATGAAACATATTCCCTGCTGTCTTTCTGAGAATTAGTTTGAATGATTGGATGGAATTTGTTAGAAGTGACTCTTAAGTTGTTCTTTCTTTGGATCATCAGGCCATTTGGTGCTCCGTCAGAACTTTACAACACACAGTCACAAGGAAGCCAGAAGCTCTTGGGCTTTTGTCTTTGATTTGACACATTTATAGCTACGCTGCTATAAATACATTGCTGCATAGCTTTTGAACGACGTTGTGTTAATGTAAAACTGTTTGTTGGCGCTGTCACAGTGCTTAACTCCCAGAGTGTCTTGGAGAAAGCTGTCCAACGCATATCTGTGGTTTGGGAGGTTCAGAGGTTTCAATTGCAAAATTCTCCTCAATGTTTAATTTGGGGAGCTTCAGCCTGCATTTATTTAGACCTCATACCTTCTTGGCACCTCTAGTAAAATGCTAACAAGATTGTCAGATCACATAATTAATCCCAGCTGTGCATTATTTGAAAAAATGTATTTCTTTTGATGTTTTCCTTATTTTTTTAATGTCTGTTTTTTATTGTGCTGTGCAGGGCTCTGCAGACCCTTTGAACAGTGCCTTTCACCTGACCTACAACATGGTGCTCAACCTGCTGCGTGTGGAGGAGATCAACCCGGAGTACATGCTGGAGAAGTCTTTCTACCAGTTCCAACACTACCGGGCTTTGCCCGGTGTTGTGGAAAGTAAGAATTTTTCCGTATTTACTCTAGCATACGCCGGGCTGGATGAGCAAGTAACTAGAGAAACTCTACTCTTGATTCTACTTTATTTGCATGTGTTTCAGATCTGTTTGATTTGCTTCCCAGAGGCTGTATTTTGCATCATTTAGAAATGGCAAACAGTTATATGTTACTGATTCCACAAATAAGAGATTTCATTATTAGGTTTCTGGAATTAATTATTTTCTATGTCAAGAGGTCAATGTGTAAAAAGCCTCCAAGAAATATTTTTCACTGGAAGATGCTGGAATAACGTTGACTGTCCTGCTGTGGCCAAGTTTTATGTTTCTGATTTACTTTTTTCTCTGTGCAGAAATTAAGAAGTATGAGGAGCAGTACCACTCCATTGAGATTCCCAACGAAGAGAGTGTGGTCACTTATTTTAAAATCAGGCAGCAGCTGGCCAAACTGGGTAAAGAGATACAGGAGTTCACCCACAAACCCAAATACTGCTTGCCCTTCTTGCAGCCTGGGCGACTTGTCAAGGTAGAGCTTCACCCAAATACAGTTTGACAACAGGACACAAAATATGGATTCTTCACATGTCATTTAATGGCTCTTTATTTTGACCCCCGCAGGTAAAAAATGACGACGCTGACTTTGGCTGGGGAGTTGTCGTAAACTTTTGCAAGAAGTCTAATGTGAAGGTAAGTGTTGTCATAGTGTCACATGTATGTGAATCCATTTACACATGACTGTGACTAATGTGAGTTTCCCCATTTAGGCCACCACAGACTCAGAGCCGCTGTATGTGGTGGAGGTTTTGGTCCACTGTAGTAAAGACAGTGTAAAAGATGCTGCGACTGAGGCTGCCAAACCTGCTGCTCCAGGGGAGACTGGAGAGATGCAGGTGGGCGGAACAGACACGCAAAAAACACACTTAAATGCATATTACATACACAAATAAGACTACATGTCTATGTAGTCAAGAATACTGAAACTCTAATCTTTTGACCAGGTGGTCCCAGTGATGCTACATCTCCTGACATCCATCAGCTCAGTTCGCCTTTACATCCCCAAAGACCTGAGGCCCTTTGACAACAGACAGCTCATGCTCAAGTCTATACAGGTACAAAATGCAGGCATCTTGAAACAAATATTGAGAACTCAAGAAAAACCTTGATTCTAAATTGTTGCTCTTTATTTTTCTTTCCCTCCAAACATTTTGTGTGCAGGAGGTGCAGAAACGTTTCCCAGATGGCGTTCCTCTGCTCGACCCCATAGATGACATGGGCATCAAAGACCCTGCACTGAAGAAAGTTATTCAGAAAGTGGAGGCCTTCGAGCACCGCATGTACTCCCACCCCCTGCACAGTGACCCCAATTTGGAATCTGTCTATTCTCTCTGTGAGAAGAAAGCTCTGGTGAGAAACTGTCAAATGTGTGTGCCTTTCAGTTTGTGGGAGAGTTAAATGTCAGCCAAAGAAAAATGTCAAACTTTACTAAAAGCCAACCATTTGTGAACAACAAGTCACAGTTGTTGCTGTTGAAATATGAATTACATTTATCTTTACTTTTATCTACATTGGCTACCTTTTTGTTAGTTTACAATCATTGACCTTTCTATTGTCTTGTCCTGCGAAACACGTCAGCAGCGACAATATATATTCATGCAGACAAAGACAGAAAGAAAGAAGTATCCGTGTTGTGGGTTTACCTCTGCAGTGTGTTGTATTGCAAACAATGACTACACTTCCTGTCTTTCAGCACTTTATTGCAAGGCAGCAGCACAACTCGCCTGCAGCTATAGAGAACTATAGGGAAAAAACATTCACAGCATGAAATAAAGGAACAACCAAAATTCCCCGCCTTGTCATGCATACCTGTCATTTTAAAGAAGCAAAACAGCCAGGGTATCTTTATATCTAACACTGCAATCACTAAATGCTATAAGCTATATAATAAGGTCTCAACAGTGCAAGCGTTACAGCAGCCCATCAGTTCTAAAACACTAAAATATCTACACATTTACATTATCTGTTGTTCAAAGTAACTCAAAATCATCTACGTAGCCACAAGACTGAGTCTACCGCAACAATAGGGGCTTTGTGAAGTTGTATTTAGGCACAGCCGTGCTTTGAGCTAAATATTCACAATGGCAGTGCAAACATGCGGATGTTTAATGGGAGGTATTAATGTTTACCTTGTTCGTCAGCTTAGTTTTATGTGTTACCATGCCAACATTCATAACGAGTCCAACTGGAAGGATGGGAATGCCGTTAGGTTTTTAATCATATGGTCCTAAACCAAAGTATTGGACACATTTTTGACCTGATGATGGTGCTGAGGGGGACATGAAAAGGTCAGTGTTATGGTCAGTAGGATCCATCATCTGGGCACTGTAATAATCTTTATTTATTGATTGATTTTTTTTTTTTCATAGGTTATTTTTCAAAACAATGTTACAAAGTGCTTTCACAAGAGCAAATAAAATAAAACACAGCAAACTAAATAAGCAGGAAGAAAATTATGAAATGAATACAATTTAAAGAAAAATCAGTGAAGTAAAATCAATGAACGTCTGAATGAAATTGACCCAATTCACCTAACAGCTGTTGACATATTTCAGTCTGGACCAAAGTGGTTGACCGACAGACCAACATGCATATGCAGGAAAAGTTTGAAATAAATAGAAGACGTAAATTTAGAGGAAATACAACACAGACAGTTTGTGAAATAAGAGTGGCTACACTTCTTGTTAAAACACACCCCTTTACAGAAAAGTGCGTGACATTAGAACATACAATTCCATTATAGTATATCGTCAACACTTCAATAGTGCAGAAAGTGTTCGTGTGTATATTTCAAAATGAAATTCAACAGCTGATCCAGATTTTAAAAAAAATCTGTTCGTGATTCAGCACAACAGCATGCACATTTCTACATACGTGTGCTCTGCTTTACTGAATGATCAAGGACCCAGTCGGACTGTTTAGTACAACTTCACATTAAGGGCGCAGTGTGATAGATGCACACGCCCAGACTTTTACCAGTGGGGGAGAAAAAGCAAATCAGGCTGTCGTTGACGATTTGCATAAACATTTACATCCCTCTGTGGTCTTGTGTGTGTTATGAAATGATGGGGGATACAGTACAGCGTAAACTGGATTGCTTTGTTTGTTTGGTAGATAAATCCTCAGCCTCAGCAGCTGACCTCCGCTTTGGCCTTGACATTTTTCACACACACCACATCATAGCTGCTTAAGTTTAATTCCATGTAGAGTAAATCTGAAACATTATTCATTTTGATTTTTGTGGTGTTTAAATGTCTGAACTTTCCTGCTTTCATGTGCACCTATGATAGATTTCTTCACCATTTCCATGCAGTCACCAAAAATTAGGCTACAATTTCTCCTTTGGCCTTGAGGTTAGAGTTAACGATAAGGGTTGAAGGTTAGAGTGGATAATGGACATCACAGGGGACAGACGAGCAGACAGATGAAAATCTGTTGGCAGATAACTCAAATATGATCTGATGAAATGATCTGATGATGATCTCATGCACAAAACAGCTTGTAGTCCTCAAGTATTTTCTAGAAACCCTGGAAGAGCGTCTCACCAAGTTGAAGGTGAAGGTTTCGTTGTATAACAACACGTGTGTTTTTTAGATCGCAGCAGACGTTCGAACCGCCAAGAGAGAGCTGAAGAAGGCTCGGACCGTCCTGCAGATGGACAAGCTGAAGTGCAGGAAGAGAGTTCTGCGACGCCTCGGCTTTGCCAGCCCCTCCGATGTCATCGAGATGAAAGGGCGGGTTGCCTGCGAAATTAGCAGGTAGGGAAGGACACAGAGGACACACCCAGTACACAATTTGTGTAAATATAGATATAATATAGCTGCTTAACTTGTTTTGTGTTCTGAAGTGACAAGTAAGTCTTTGTGGTTTAGTGTGTAGTTAAGTGTGAGTCCTGCCAGGCCTGAAGCATGAGGGTACATCTGCTCTCACCTCTCCTTACTCACTCCAGCACCCACGCTACAGTTCTGCACAATTATTGCTTGAATAGAACAAGGAAGAAATATGTCATATCCTGTTTGAACAAGTAATAATGTAATAATTCACTCTGTGTGTGAATCTTTGCAGTGGCGATGAGCTCCTTTTGACGGAGATGATCTTCAACGGCCTCTTCAACGACCTGACGGTTGAACAAGCCACCGCCCTGCTGTCCTGCTTCGTTTTCCAGGAGAATGTACGAACACACACAACACACAAACACACATAATTCCTCTAATTCTCCATACAAACAGATATTTAAGCCTTTCCCAAACACTGAGATAAATGGCTGATTCCCCTTTCCCACACATTCAAACCCCACAATCGCATTTTTGGCCTCCTCCCCTGTGCTGCAACCAAAACAGAAACCTGAGGTTGGTGTGTGTTTGTCTTGCCTAATGAAGCCTGTTCTCTCAATGAGGCAATCCAGCGTCAGATGGTTTGACAAACCTTTTCTTTGGCTCTGCATCTGCTCTGTCCTCAGAACAACTTAACAAATTTCTGTCTGGACTCAATCACAGCTCCCACTCTCGTTGTCTCTCCTTTGTGTCTTACTTGTGTCAGAGCAACGACAAGCAGCTGTCATGTGTACCACTACAGGAGCTGTGTGTGTGTGTGTTCAGCTGTCGCCTGTCATTAAAGAGCACCTGCTGCTAGTTTAGCTTGGGATGACGACAACGATCCAACTTGTGTTTGTCTTTAAACCACAGCTGTAGTGTGACATTAAAGTGCTCCAATAAGAGTTTAAAGCGACCCCAGGTTCAATCACTTATTCGACAGTGTTAACCATCAGATATTTACTATATAAGATGATTGTATATTATTTGACAATATTAAATATTTGAGACAGTTGGCTTTTGTTTAACAAAGAAAAAAATAAAAATTATATTCCTCCAAAGTAAGTTATTAATAAAAGTATAACTTGTCATTCAAACGATATCCTGCTCTAGTTACATATTTGTTCATCGTTTGTTCATTTATTATGTCAATATCCTCTACCATGAGATATTTACCTGTGGGAGACAATCACAGAAATTGCTTGTTGTAATAGTTTTTTCCTAAAGAGAGAGGATGAAATTTTGCTAGGACAATAGAGCCTCATTCCCTGTGAAAGCCTTCATCATAAAATGTTCCATTGTCAACCGCTCATCCTGCGTACGGGGTCGCGGGGGGGGGGGCTGTAGCCTATCCCAGCTGACACTGGGCACAATAAAATGTTGCCTTTTGCTAATAGTGGGAAGTTGAAACAAAAACTAACAACCATGCAAGTGTTAATATAGAAAAGCTGACAATTAAAGCTGCTGTAGGTAACTTTCAGTGACTAACAATCAAGTAAGAAAAATGAGTACCGTAGTTTTCTTACCACATATTGCAGATCAGATGTTTGAAGCATTATTCTCATTTTAATTTTGAATGTTAAAAAACCCATATATACTATACTTAGAGAGAAGTTATGTTTCCTGTAGTTTGTAACAAAGACTACAAAACAAATGTTTGACATTTACTAACACAACATTAATGTCTTTTTGTCCTCCAGGCCAACGAGATGCCAAAACTGACGGAACAACTAGCAGCTCCGTTGAGACAAATGCAGGTGACACCACAATAAAACCATCCCCGATTTGTTTCAAATTGTTAAGTTTGAATTTGTCGAAAATGTGAATGCTGTTGTTTTTGTTGTGTCCAGGAGTGTGCAAAGCGAATAGCCAAGGTTTCTGCAGACGCCAAGCTGGAGGTGGACGAGGAGACGTATTTAAACCAGTTTAAGCCCCACCTGATGGATGTAGTATACGCGTGGGCTAACGGCGCCACGTTTGCTCAAATCTGCAAGATGACGGACGTCTTTGAAGGTGCACCATTCATATTATCCAGCAGACATGACAGGAAGTTAAAATACAGGTGTTAAACTTTCCTTAGTTTATCAACAGAATGTTGTTTAAAGAACTGAATCTCACAGAGGTAGAATGGTGGACAGTAACCAACTACATTTACTTAAGTACTGTACTACATTCCAGATGGAGTTATTGCACTAAACTAATTTAAAGCTATAGTTAATGATTACTTTTCAGATTAAGATTAACATAAAACTAATTAATTAATACAGTACATAGCATTGTTAAATTAAATTAAACCAGTGGTTCTCAACCTTTTAGACTTGTGACCAGGTCCAGGAAAGGAGTGTCTAAATAACTGTTACACTTGAACAAATAATTGTTCAAGACTGAAAAGGCAAAAGTATCCAATATTTCCCCCAAAAAGGCTAACTCATTGTTCAAGGATCAGAGAGGTAAAATGATTAATTTTTTCCCCCAAAAACAAAGATTAGAGAGAAGGCTGAAAAGTGACTTTAGACAGCAGAACTTTATTCTTTACTCCCTCATTTATCATCTCACAAGCCCTCAGATTTATGACCCTTTCGATGGGGCTTAACCCCTAGGTTGGGATTCACTTGACTAAACTAGCTAAATGTATAAAGTAGTTAAATTCAGTTCCCCCTCAACCAGCTACAAAGTCAGTGTTGTTTACACATACATGCAGCTGTAAGTATCATTTTTTCATTTTTCATTACAGATGAAGTACTTCCAATACTTTTAGTACATTTTGCTGTAAATACTTTTACCCAAGCAAAGGATCTGAATACTTCTTCCACCGCTGCCAAAGTACAACATGGCCTTTACAAATCCAGTGCAGACACTGGGAGGCTGTGAGAGAATCACTTATTGATTTATTATGTGTGGGTTGATTCAAACCAAGTTACATCCCAACACTCCCACAATGACCTCAGCTGTAAAATATTAGTTGTCATTGTACTAAGGAAGTAATACAGAGTTGAGAAACTTGAGGGAGTATGAGATGAAATCGAGCATGTTGGTGAATGATAGTCAGAGAATTGATGATACCTGTAAACTAAATCTTTATTCATTTAAATTACAGGTCTGTAACTTCCTAATAATGTTTTGGGGATTTTTCTCAATTAATGTGTCAGTTATTAATAGGAGAAATGGAATTTCCTTGAAAGAAATGCTCCATTTTAAACCAACATAAATGTTAATTAATCATTGATTTAGTTACCATTTATTACTGGAAACAAAACTCTCCATATATGTTAATTTATGTGTTTGTCCGTTGACAAATTGCACTGACTGAAGACTAGACTTCATTAATTAGAAGTGTACCACTTTAACACTGTCTCTCTGTTCCTTATCATTAGTACCAAATGACATACCTTTCTTTTCTGGAAGTTAAAGAAATTAGTTGTTACTGAGGATAATAAGATTGATCCATGGCCAAAAATATTCCTTCAAGATGTCCTTATTCAGATGCTCAGTGTGAATTCAAACTGGAATGTGGCAGTAAAAAGTTTTGAAAAATAGATTTGTATGTATTTGTGTCTGTGCTGTGCAGGGAGCATCATCCGCTGCATGCGCCGTCTGGAAGAGGTACTGAGACAGATGTGTTCTGCAGCCAAAGCCATAGGCAACACTGAGCTGGAGAACAAGTTTGCTGAAGGTAAGAAACCTAAGGGTTATTAGAGCTGAAACGATTACTAATTCTACGGGAAATTAATTAATCGTTAAGCCATTTTTTAAAGCAAAGTCACAAATTCACTGCTTTAAACCTCTCAAATGTTAGCTGGTTTCTTAGTCTTCAGTGACTCTTAACTGTGCATCTTTGGGTTTTGGACTTTGTTTTACGTCACATTGGACTCTCAGACATCTGGAACACGGTGACTGCCATTTTCTGAGCTTTTTTTATTGTCCAAATGATGACTCGAGAAAATAAATTGCCAAATTAATCAATAATAAAAATAATCTTTGGTTGCAAACAACAACCTGAAAACGTAAATATCTGCTCCGCAACCTTTTTAGGTATGTTTTTAGACATGATTCACCCAGTGATTATGCATAGTCGTCAAGTCTTGAAAATGGGAGTGTTTATACAAGTAACTGCAAGATGTATTTCGGTAACTTCTTCTTACTAGATGAAACACCACTGAAATGGAGGTCTGTTTGGAATTTGATTTGTTGAAGTTAAAGATGAATCATTTGCTTCATTTGTGTCTTCTAGGAATAACGAAGATAAAGAGAGACATTGTATTTGCTGCCAGTCTCTACCTATAATGACCTTCTTCTGGAGGATAAATGCTGTTTTTCACCTTCACTTTATGATTAAGCCCCGATCATCATGACTCCTTTTTCTTTTTGTCACACTAGGATCAAATATTGTGCTGTTTAATCCCAATGTGTTAGTTAATTCGTCTTTCACGTCACTTCTCTGATCCGTTTTTTTCATCCTGACTACTTACCTGAACTTTGTAACGTCCTGTCCAGTCACGTTATCCACGTTGAAAATCTGACTGACAATGTAAACATTGTTTACATTTGGGCGAATGCATCTCCATGGCCAGAATACATTGAACATTCATGCTTTTATTTTTGTTTACATGAGAAAAGTAGTGCATAAAATGACATCATTTATATATATATTTGAGAAAGTAAACAACACAATTCATGCTTTAATTCTACGTGACAGCTCATGACATAATATATCACACACTTCTGTTTCATTTGTGGTCATGTTAATAACTAAAATGGCTTTATTTGTCCTTTATTCCTTCTTATTTTAGACATTTGTACATATTTGTAACATTTATTTTCAATAAACATCTGTATGGAGATTTGTTTTTACATACAGAGGATACAAAAGCAAACTGTTGTCGCTTCACTTGAGTTTATATTAGTTCTTAGATACACATGGAGCTGTGATAGCAGCAGTCCAGCAAAGGCAACACGGGACTTAAACTGGCCCTCTACTCTTCAACTTTCTAATCAAACATGATACAAGTCGAGCTTCCTCCTCGACTATATTAGGTTAGACGGTTGAAGAATAAGGTGGCAGTGGCCTGGAGTCAGCAGCTCCAGATGTGAAGCAGTGGTTTAGGACCAGCTATAGCCTCCAGCACATTCTGGCCTTTGAGAAGCAAACATTCCTCTTATAATTAGCCCTTTAATTAACACTGGACTTAAGGCAGCAGTTATGAGACTCAGACGTGTCTCTGGGTGCTGGAGTAAACCTAAAAACTGACCCTATATCAGATCCTTGAGCAGACTGACTCCAGGTCAGGAAAAAGCACAAAGCGAGGTTACATTCACAGGTTTCCAACCCTCCTCTCTCTCTCTCTCAGCAGTGGTCAGACCCTTTAGTCTGCAGTTAAGTCTTCCCACCAGCTCAGTAGATACATGCTTAATGGCTCCTGTTTTACAGAATCTCTAGCCCCTAACCTATGGAGATTTGGACAGGTACTCTTTCCTTCCAGGTGGAGAATTGGTGGACAAGACAGCAAATTACCTAAAATTATAAAATCTTAAAACAGTCCTGAGGTGTAGCTTCCAAAGGTTACTTCTGGGCGATACATATGTCATCCACTTTCTTCCTTGAAGTAAAATCCAGTACAGTGGAAATCCATGCAGGGTTTCGATTGGGAATTGGCATGAGATGGAAGGCTAGAGAGCTGGGATCCTGGGGGGTGTGCGTGTGGGACAGAGTAGAGGTATCATCCTCCACCTGTTGATTAGCTTAGTTGGGACTCTCAAAGTGGGTTTCCATTTGTTGGGGTCTCCTGCAGGGTTGTGTGCGGGATGTCCACCTCTTTACGGGACTCTTTGTGTGGCTTGAAAAAGTCAGACACAAAGAAGACCTGCAAGATACAAGGAGATCATTTTTAAAAAGGCATACATAGGAATGGGGCTTAATTATTTGTATGTGTGCTATGTAATAACATTACTCAAGGGTGATGAACCAAGTAACCACTTTGTACAGGAATTGTTTGCCATTTTGCAAAATATGCTAAAGATAGCATAACAGCTAGCCTGGCCCAGACTAAAAGTAAAAAATCTGTCTACCAGCACCTCTGTCACTCATGGATTAACTTGGTATCTCTCATTTTAAGAAAAGGAACACATTGTTTGTTTTATTTGTCAGGGACAATGGACAAAATACATGAATCTTACAAAACATGTTTTCTACCAGAGTTAGCAAAAGCTAATTTCCAATTGCTGGCCCTGGGCAGGTGCAAACAATATTGAAACATTACATTACAAATAACTGTCAATAACACTAGCAAATACATATAATATTAATCCAACAATGATCATTTAAAACCAATCAGATGTTTAAATAAAAAAGCTAATCAAAAGACCATCACAGCCTAAAATATATACAACATATTCAAAAACAATTTCTTCAATATTATATTGTAAAACCACAGATAGACCTTTTATATATATTTTTTTTTTATATTTGAATTACATAAACGAGATATGTGTTAATTGCTGAGATTTAGAGATACCTGCTAGCAGACCAGCCCTAAGCTGTTTCCTGTTGCTTCAGTGTTCGTGTTATTCTAAGCTAAACCTCTCCTGGTTGTAGTTTAATATTTAATTGTAGAGTGTTATTTATTTTCTCAAGCTGGCAAGAAAACAAAGAAGGGAATGGTTCAAATCACTCTCCCTTCATTCCTGTCATTGCTATAACTATGAAATTAAGGTTGAAAATGCACCAAAATATATATTTTTTTATTTTTTGTGCATTTCCAAAAATCTCAAACTATTCCTTTTAAACGTAAAGTAAGATTAAGACATCACTTACCACCAGGATTGCCATGAGGGCACCCTGCAGGAGTCCAGTCAGCACATCACTCCAGTGATGTTTATAATCGGACACCCTGGACAATCCTGTGAAGACTGAGGCAGCAATCAGGAGAAACTGGATTGTCGGTCTCAGTAACCTAGCCCATTCAGCCTGGAGTCGAGCCTGCAGGTAGAGCTGACAAAGACAAGGTGTGCTTTTAAAATATGCAGCTACTGTGGGCAACATTCCTGGAAGTGTGGCAGGGAATTGAGCAGCAATGATTTGCAGGTGACTCTTCATTACCACACTAGAGACTAACCTATCATGCATGAAAGTATTATAAAATGTTCCTGAATTAAACAAAAATCCTCTTTTTTTATGTCCCCAAGTTATCAGCCCTACTATTCATTTCCTCTTCTGACTTTTAAAAGGTGAGAAAATCTCCCGCAGGCCACATTTCACTTATACAGACCTTGAAATAATCAGTTTCACTGATAGAAGAAACAGTACAACATACAGTAGGCTGTTAATTCTCTGAAAGAGAATCCAAAATCTAATCTGATGATTAAACATCACACCACCTCTGGGGCGTGATGTCTGTCATGTCCCATTGTGGCACAAACCAAACAACTTAACTGTATTAAAACCAGTTCTATTGTTTTTCGTTTCATTCAAGGACAAGCCAGTTTAGCTGTTTCATCCTGATCCCTGATTCTGACGCACTTCTTTCCCTTTGTCTATTTATATCTGCTGGTGCTCAATGAATCAGCAGCTCATAAAGTTGATCAGGGCTGGGTAGTAAAATAAGACATGTAACATGGTCATCAAAAGCACATAAAGAAATGTCTAGGCACCGCAGTTCTACATTTTATAAATGTGTTTATTCTCTAACTCTTGCAAGAGTTAGATGAGAAGATCCATACCACTCATGTATGATAATATGAAGTCACAGCCACAAGACTGTTAGTTTAGCTGAGCATAAAGACTGCAAACAGGGAGAAACAGTTAGCCTGGTTCTGTCCTAAGGTAACAACACAATGAGAAAACGAGATAAAATTAGTGAGCTTTAGTGGTGTTTGTAGGTGTATTTTGTTTTTTTGGACAGCACAGGCTAGCTGTTTCCCCTGTTTTGAGTCTCTATGCTACGCTAACATTGAATTGGCTGTATTTTATTTAAAGCAATAGATATTTTGGGAAATACCTAAACAAAGAAGTACCTAAACAAAAGATTTCCAGACTTTCAAAGCCTTTATCATCAAATTTAAATTGTCACTATAAATGCAATTGCGACAAACAAATTTTATAGAATATCTTTATACCCATAGCCATGTACTATATATTGCCACTTTATTTACCAGCAGTTCATATTAACTTTGATTGTATGTTTTGACCATGATTATTTATTAGTCTACTTGCTCATTTTGACCTCACAGGAGGTAAGAAACAGGATTAATATTAAACAATTTTTGGTTTAAAAGAATGATTGTGATAAAACACAGGATGATGTTGAAAATTAAGCATTTTCCAAACTTTAAAGACTTTGTATGAACTCTGGTTTGAGCACAGTGTTCCGGGAAACACTGATCCACGTGATTGCAGATCAATATGTAACTGATATAGGTACTTACAGCGAGGAACAGCATGCAGTACATGGAAAAAGAGGAATGGCCGGAGTAGAAGGAAAGCCTGCAAAGGAAAGACAAAAGCCCAGATCAACACACATGAAAAGAAACATCATTACATCCATTTGTCAGACCCACAAACCCTCACACCACCTCATCCTCTGGCACACCCTCATTTTGGGATTGAGACTGATGTTGAAGGGTGTGGTGGACACCAGACCTTCCTGTACTTCCTCCCCACCTCAGTTACTTCCTGTTTATAATAACAGTGCTGTTTTTATACTGTTGTCTGGACCATGTCTACAGCAGCAGCCATGGATACACACACGCACACACAGTCTAATATTAATGTACACCTTTTTATTTGGTGTGCTTTTCCACTCTGACACTTGATGATGAAAGGTCGGGTGCTTCACGGTGTAGAATAAGATAGTTGTGTATTTCAGTGTCTGGATAGCAGTGTGAACCAACGACCTGCTGCTACTGAGTTATCCAGATAACGTTGCAGGTTAAGCACTAGAATTCACTTCAATCTCAAATATGGATTGATGAAAAAATGGGTTCTGGGTTTTTGCTCAGCAAAGTTATAGCTTAGTTAAACAGTAAACCTGCTGTACAGACAATTAAAGTCTATCATCTTTCACATAATCATATAAAATAAATGCCGGTGTTCCACTAGATTTTATGCATGGGCTGCACTGTAGTTCAACCTTTATGTTAATGACTTTCCTTAAGTTATTCATGATGTAGCTATCCAGCTATATGCTAATGATGCAGTGATTTATGTACACAGCTGCAAAAAGCAGCTGCTTCAAAACTTACCAGTACAATGACCCATTTCGTAACATGGCTTGACAGATGCCATCATAAGTTAAATGTATGTAAAACTTGGCAGAGCGACTGTGTAAATTTAGATGCTCTGTACTCACAGCAGGCGCAATATTTGTTAAAGGTGATATGTGTCAAAATACCATTTTAAATTGTTGTTCTGCAGAGATGTCCTGGCCTACACATCATATTCTAGAGACTTAAAACATCTTCAGTACAGATCCATACAAAAACCCAACCATCTTTTTCATATGTTTTTCGAAGAAAATGACAATGATGTAAAAATTATCATTCCCTCTATCACAAACATTCATCAGTCAAAATAATCATCAAAAAAGTTTTGGCCATTTCTTATACATTGTACCTTTAACAAAGCCATGATTTCTGCTTGTTTGTTTTCATCAACCAAAAGTCCAATACATAGAGATATTTCATTTACTATCCGAAAAGCAGAAAAGCAGTATATTTTGGGGGTTTGTGACTGATATGATAGATGTTTTAAGTCTTTTAAGGTAATCAATTAATCAACTAATCATTTCAGCACCAGCAGTGTTTGTCAGAAGACAATCAAGACTGATCAAACAAGCCCAAATAGCAGTTGCAATAAAAACCTCTGTGGCATCTTATTCAAACTGCAGGTACGCCGCACCGTGTGTGGCCTTGGCTCATTGTACATTAATAGAATCCATATGGATTACAAATGTGTATCTTACAAGAGAATTAATATTGTTTTTATTACAGACACAACCTTTGAATAAATTCAGCATCTTCTTAAATGCAAACAAACATACATGCTGCTCACAAAAGGCCCCTTCTCTCATAGAGAAGTGAGACTAAGTCAAGGAGGAATCAAATTACAGTAAAATGATCCTGCAGAAGCTACCCCGGCCTGCTCTCTTCTCTCCTGCTGCACATATTAGCAGGCCATCGCAAACACACACTCATGGGAGCTAGAAATATAATGCGTCCTGACATTAATCTTAAAAAAACCCTGATATATCTTACCCTGCTGTTAATGTTTCCTTCATTATGCTACATTATAAGATAAAAAAAGATTGCAGAGTAGTAATGAAGCTCCAAGAAACATTGTGCACCACACCCTGGAAAATGGACAGGAGATATCCCAGAGGACAGAGAGGTGGTGGGTGGGCATATTTCCATTCTAGCTGTTACTCAAAGGCCGTAGCTCAGGGAAACAACAAACACTCAAACCTATAAGCAGAATGCCCTACTTTGCATTTAAGAAAAGTTGAACAGAAGAGACTAAAGTAGATATCCCTCATAGCCCATAATAAACCCTTCTTTCGACTGGTAACAATGGTCACAGCTGATGTCACTATTTAGGCCTCGGCTTCTATAATTACACCAGAATGAGAAGTGGATATCCTCTCCTCCCTCTATACTTCCTGCTGCCCTGCGCTGATAAGGGATAACGCTAAATCATAACAAGCTTTACATTTCTGCTATTACTCAATCTCTCTGCACCTCTGGTTCCGTGAGCTGCAAATGGTTCAAACTGCATCTTGCCAAAAACACTGCCTGCATGTCACCAGTGTGTAGATATTTACCAGAAACTAAATGTTCACAGGGGCATGGCATAATGGTTTTATTGCCATTATGAATTACACAATCATTCATAGGTTGTTTAGAGACATGTTTAAACTTTGCTCTTTGTACTAACACCACAAGCATATTACAAAACAACAGTGAGTGCAGAAGTTTGAGGGCTTTTTCTGTCAGAATTAGTTAATCTGTTGAGCAACAAAACAAGAACGTAAGAGTGCGGCAAGTTTAGTGAGGAGCCATTTCAACAGCAAAACATCTGAAATCATGAACCAATTTATTCATTCTCTCATTATTAGGGCTGCAATTAATGAGTATTATGTCGTTGAGTAATCGGACAATTCTGTGCTCGGTCTGTTTGTCTATAAAATGTCAGAAAATAGTGAAAAATTACCTGTTAAGATTTCCCACAGCCTGTGACATCAGCAAGGGATTTTCTATCTGGAGCACAGTTATTAAAATGTATCCCAAATGTCTTTTAACAACTAGAGGAAGGATAACTTATCCAGTGACAACTTCTTTGGTCAACAACTAAGATCCTTTCTTAAAACCACTTTGGGACCTAAAATGACTTTACTTTTGCTCAGTGGTAAAGAAAAGCTACTTCATGAGACAAATGGACTACATTTCAAAAATGTATATTCTGCTGATGGATGGTGCTTTAAAGCCAGGATTGCACATCTAGGTAGAGGGGGGAGTCCTATTTAGATTTAGATTAGTAACAATTGATGCGGAACAGAAAAGGCTGGTCAGTCACTATTAATGCCGGACACTGATTGATCCATTATAACTTATAACTCTTCACTAAACACACCACAGAGATTGTATAAATACAAACCTGAGGTATCAAATATGTGTTTTAAATGTGGCTTAGAGGAGGGCTTGATTTTGCATTGTACCTGTTTGTGTACAAAACTTAATACCTTGTGGCACTATTTCTGTGACTTTATGACATTACTTAGGGGATTTACTTTCACATTTGATCTGCAAATTTGCTTATTGAGGAATCGTACAACCATTAGTACACATTCAAGAACCTTTTAAAAGAGGTTTTTAGAAATAGCTTTGTGCATTACCAAGAAGTGCATAGTGGTGGTGCGGAAGTTCCCATCCTCTCATAGCTAGATGTTTTTTTGGAAATGAATAGCTTCTTCTCACTCAAAAATATCACATATACCCTCAGAAATTTATACACCACCTTTCATGCCATGTTTGTGTGAGTTTGTGTATTTTGTCATTCCATATCTACATTTTGAAAATAAAATATTCTCCCTAAAAATTTACCCACAGCCTAAAGTGATCTATTTTAATAGCTTGTTTTTTTTTTTTTACAAACAGTCTAAAACTCCCAAAATATTCTGTTTACAATTATAGATGAATCCTCAAATTTGAGAAGCTGGAAACAGCAAGTGTTTGCTAAATTGCTGATTAATTTTCTGTTAGCCGATTGATTGATTAATCGTTACAACTCTCCATTTCTGAATGCTTTAAAAGAAACAGGTTTGGAGCTGTAACACCTACCTGCCCTCAGTGACACTCGTCGGGTTTCCAGTGCAGGTGAAGTCTTCAATATAAGCCCCTGAAGAACAGTTGATCCGTGTCCAATCAGGTTTGCAAACATCCAGGAAATGCGGCCTGAGCCGGCCAATAGAATACTTGGCTATGTCAGTCAGAGACTGGCTCATGGCGGCACCGAAAAGGAAGGTACCGATGGCTTTGTAAACACAGGCAATGTAGCTGCCAAATGAGGACTTGGATTTGATTCGCTTTAGATAAACTAAAAGGCACTCGCCAACGATCATCTGTAATTGGGAGGGGAAGGGTGACGGGGAAGGAAAGGATACATAGTTAGAGGTGTATACAGAAATACAAGACCCCAAATGAAAATTAAAGATGCAACTGAATGAAATCTATAGCATCAGAGTCAGCAATAATCCCTAAAATATGGGGTCTAAAATAATGGGTTTGGTATAAAAAATTACAACAATTTCACAAAAAGCTTTCTTAAAGGAATAGTTTGACTTTTGGTGGATATCCACACTTTATTGCTTTGAATTAGATGCAAAGATTGACACCGCTGTTTTGTCTGTATGCTAAATAGCAACTACCACCAGCAGCCAGTTAGCTTAGCATAGCACAAAAATTGAAAACTGGGGGGAAACAGCAAGCATGGCTCTGTTGGAGGGTAACAAAATCAGCCTACCCGCACCACTTCAGCTTTTTTACAAATTAAACAAACTAGATATAGAGCCAGGCTAGCCGTTTCCACCGGCTTCCAGTCCTTATGCTAAGCTAAGCATCTCCCGGCAGTGGCTTCATATTTAATGTATTTAATCAATTTCTCAGCAAGAAAGTGAATAAGATTATTTTCCCAAAATGTCTAACTATCCTTTTAAGTACACTCTCCATAACATTATAGATTCTCTTTTGACAGAATTGGCAGTGTTTCCACCTATTGATCCATTCTGAGATAACACAAATGGTTCACAGTATCATTGCCACAGGATGATGTCCACTTAAAATAATAAACATATATAATTAAGTTTGATCTAAAAGTTGAAAAATCCTCCTTAATAGATATAATTGTAAATTTTTTTTGCATATTTGAGCTTGTATGTGTTCATACTATATGTGACACGTCGGAGGAATGTCTCATGAATTCCTCTTGTTTGAATGTTGTTGTTGAGGTGCAAGAGAATGTTGTAACAGATAACAGGCCCCACAGGGCTTACACTTGTCTCACAAAAACGGCTGCTGATGGGCCTTTATTGCTACCGCTCTGCTACCTGTATCTGTAAAAGCTTTCAACAGGTGAACTAACAGCTACTCTTGACGGGTCACTAAAGATTAGGTCTTGATTAAGAATAAGTATCTATTCTTACTACGGCGTTTTAATTCTTTTTGAAGATGAAACCTGCAGCATGGAAACTTTTTTCTAAAATTTAAAAAAATGATATAAAGATATATTCACTGTTTATAAACGAGGTCTCTTCGCAGGAGACATATTCATGGCTGGTAAGTTTCAAAATAAAAGTCAGCCACACAGGTCGCCTTTCTGTTTAATCTTCATGTGTTACAGAGTTTTGAAAACTACAAACTTTTTCCACAGCATGTAGTTAGCAAACACACTCACAGTTAATGGTAGAGGTAGCTTATGCAAGCAACAAAAACATTAACACATTATTACATAATGTGTTTAGCAGCAACCATGGATTCAGAAAAAAGAAAGAGAAATTAGGAGTGGATCAAGTTAAGCAGTTCGTAAAGGATGTAAGTATAAAAGACACGTTAGCAGAAAACAAAACAGATGTAACTTACAGTGAGGATTGTGACGGGAATCATAACACCTCCTAACAACTCATAGGTAATGGTGTCTTCTTTATGGGGGTACTTGATTGAATCATCATTACAGAAAAAGCCTCGGCGGAAAGGGGTGTGTTTCAGATTGAGTATTGCAAATGGGAGTCCAGCTAGCAGAGAGGCAATGAGAGAGAAAACAAGGGGGGAAAAAAAAAAATACAGGTTACAAAATCATGTCACTGGGCCTCGAACCCCGACCCATGATGCAACACTGTGTGCCATTGCAAAGCAGTGTGAGAAGGCCACACCACACGTTGCATCCTCTCATGGCAGCAACTGGCATCCTCTGCAACTATCAGGAACATCAGCATGCAAATTTTAATGGTTAAAGTGTCAGCACGGCATCAAAGAGAGTTAAATGTTGATGAGGAGTGGATGTTAATACAGAAAAGTCAAACATAAGAGCATGTGTTTTATCCTTGTGTTTCTTGAGTGGCTTTAGTTCCCATAGTTAAGTTCTCACCAACAAACCCACAATGAGAAGAAATAGCGTTCTCACCGACCCTTGCGTGACAGAAACACACCTCAAACTCCTCTTTTCTTTTTGGCAAACAGATACACTTCACTTCCCTACTCACTCCCTAATAACTTCCCACATATTCTCACTTCCTCACCTTCTCTTTGGCAGACACTGAACAATGAAGTGAGTTGTTAAAAATTAGACAACAATTACATTTAAGACTCTAAAAAAAAGTGTTACAGATTTGGATCATAATCACTCACGACGATGCATCCAAGACTAGAAGGAAAAGATAAATTACGGATACCACAAAGCAGTAACAGACGGAAACACT
This sequence comes from Lepomis gibbosus, assembly GCA_029875015.1. NCBI lineage: Eukaryota > Metazoa > Chordata > Actinopteri > Centrarchiformes > Centrarchidae > Lepomis > Lepomis gibbosus. Next base: position 17,010 of record JAPMOB010234274.1, on the reverse strand, counting down.
CACACACCAGAAGCACTGTCTTGCCTGTTGATCTCCAAAAACACAACTGCTCTGTTCCAGAAAAGCATTCCAGCTATTTTAAGGAACAGAGCGATGCAGCATGCAGCCTGCATGTCTGTTGCACTAATTAACAACAGCTATAGAAAAGTTCATCCAATAGACGGACATTAAAAACTAAATGATTAAATCAAGCCTAAAAAAGCCAGGCTGGCCTTACGTCATATCAGCCATATTTGATTATATGTTTTGAAGTAGAAGTCATATGCTGCTAATTCATTAAAGCCATGGCTAAATTAATCTGTGGGTCTTTTGATGGACTGTTTCAATTGAAAATAATCAAGATGTTTAGAAACTAAACTTTGACCTTTAAGTTGATTAAATTACCATAAACTGCAATTTGTAGCAGCACACTGCTTTAAATTATGCTGCAGTAGCTGAGATTTTAATAAAAGTGTGTGTGTGTGTGCACGCGCAACAGGTATGAACATTTACTCAGGCTGATTTCATTATGTATCAATTGTTTTAAGTGGACATCCTCCTTTGCCTTTAACTGTAAGAGCTGATAGTTGGTGAACACCTCCAGTAAAGTCAAAAGCCTCACACTGAAGTATATAGTATATTGTGCATATCTGGTTTCAATATCAAGTAGTAGTACTATTATAACGGCTACTGAACAACTGAAATCATAATCTGTATAGCTAGCCTTTTTGAATATTTAGCCTACATTAGGCTCTGGAAACGTGTTGGTCTTGTTCTATCAGTTCCAATGGACCTTTTGTCATGGCAGACAGTTTGACTTGCTGTCGCAGGAAAAGCACAAATGCTTTCCATGTAGGTGTGCCAGTAAACCATCACACCAGAGCCACATCCTTGGCACACCTTGGAATGCATTTAAGTTACAAGTTACTCCTTGCCGTGGACAAGTCAACATATTTGCCATTGGACAGGTCTTGCGTTACTTATTGAACCTGCCTTGAGTGGCTTCTACTTACGCAGCTAATGGGCAGCACGAAGCCCACAGTGTAGAGCACTGTGGAGGTGATTGTGCTCTTGTGGAAAGGGTACATGATGCTGTCGTCGTTACAGAAAAAGCCCCTCTGAAAGGGGTGGATCTTACCCAGGTTAAAGGCTGCCAGAGGCAGGCCTCCTGTTGACAAAGAGATCGGGAGGAAGAGGTCAAAGGGTGGAAAACAAAGCATAGAAAAGAAAGTAAGGGTGCCAAAATAAAGTGTTGGTCTTCAAATCTGTCATCTTTCAGACAGAAGTGAATGAACATGTGCCAAATTAAATCTTTGTGACAGAAATGAGAGATCCCACACTTTCTAGCAGTCTAGTTAAAAGGATAATACTGGCTTTATTCTCTTTTCACATTGTCATAAAATTCAATGAAAAGACCAAAACCAACAATTCTTATTAATCCGTTACCCTCAACTCCAAGCAGATATATAGCTGCTGAAGTCGTTAATCTTTAAAAACTGACCACAAATATACACTTTAATTTAACCTTAAACTGCTGGTCACAGTAGCTTTTCGCAAATGTTACTCAAATGGAGGGAAATTGTGCATTTGGCACTATATTCAGCAGTGAATTTGGCCAGAGCATGTCATCCAGTGCGGCTCATTCTTGTTTTTGTAATAGCTTTTGGACAACAATGAAGCTCCATGGCACATAAAGAATACGCTACATCGGACTACATGGACAATACCACATAGACAATACTCGCTATTAGCATCAATTCATTGTTAGTTTTGTTTGCTTTTTGTGAGATTTGTTCACAATAAGAAAAACAGAATATATTGCCAGACATATCCTTTGACAGTGAGTCACTGAACAATATGAATTAGTGAGCTCAATACTGTTCATTACACACTCAACAGCAGTGACTTCATCACAACAACAAATTCTGTTATCTTTGGACAGTTTTTCAGCAGAGGGCATTGAGAAGTTTTTTTTTAGTTGGAGCACTGACTCACATTGGTGTGACAGGAGCTGTGGACATAGCTAAGCGCTCAGTATAGAGAATACCATAAAGATGACTGATTATGCTAATAGGTTTTGACAGTCCAAAGAAATGAATGAAATGCTGCTGTCATTTCTCTGGTTGTTTAGCCCATTGTATAGTGGGGAGAAGACAGACTTGTTTATCCAGTCAAGCAGAAAATGATGGACCATTATTGAGCTGTAATGCACAGCAACAAGCCACAAAATGGCAGAATACGCAAGATACACTTTAACCCAAAAACTACCTACAAACTACTTTTTAATTCTGTCTATTTCTTGTCTGTCTGCCATGTCTGCAGCTGTTGATACTGTCAGCTGTGCCATCCCAAGTTGATTGGCCACGACAGCTGGAAATGGCAGAAAGTCAGGACAGAAACACACACGACAGGACCCCCCAAGTAACTTTCAGAGTTCAGTGTTGGACTTATCTTGTTCTCATTCTTATAACTGTGTGACTTAGAGACTTCCCAAGACAAAAACACAAAGAGAAATGTGTATAATTTAACATCAATACACGTTAAGTATTTTGTAACATTTTAACCTTTCATCCAGACTCAGCCTAAGCAGCCTGCTCAGTAATTTTGTTAAAACAAATTAAATGAGCTGTGAAGGCAAACTGGGACAAATATCGTCTCTCCCTGCACATTATGCTCTTCAGAAAATGAAGAATATCTCAGTTCTCACACTTCTCAAGTCGTATTCTTACAAGCTAAACCTCACTACACGTATGCTTAATAACATACAGCAGTGCATGACTGTTGGAAACAGCCTCTGCCTGGATGCTTTTCTATAATTTAATAGTCTGTAACATTAGCAGAATGAAGCTTGCTTCTGCATCAGTGCTCCCAACAGCATACTGACTGTACAGCCTTGCTGCACACATGCTTTAATGCACTTACAACATTATGCAATATAAAATAAGTCTGTAGTCTTAGAGGTTTAGCAATATTTTAATCCCCCCCCTGCACGAAATAAACAGTATTTGCAAATTCTCAGATTCTGGAAGAAGGACTAGCGTAAATGTCATTTTAAGAATTCAGAAACAGGTAATTGAACATTTTTATGGAAAAACCATATTAGACAAATTATTGCAAGCAGAGCTTGTAGAGACAGAGCTCATTAATTATAAATTTAATCCAATATAAAGACTTTCCCCCAAAATACACCATAGAGCACCACACAATGTCATTCCTGCTTATGGCCATCAAAATTTATAACTCCTCCCTCTAAGTGTGACACAGGACACTTAGTTTTAAACTGGACATTATCATTTTTTGTGCAATAACACCTGCTTAATTACTTAATGTGCAATACTATCTGCTGCTACTATTTATTCATTATTACTGTTCACCATAACAATTCCTTTGACTATGTAAAAATTGTACATATCCACACTCCTTTATATTTTATATTTCTTTAAATACCACTATTTTTATTTATTTATATTCCTTTGCCTTTTGTGCAATGTGTGCAACTGTGACACAGAATTTCCCCTCTGGGATCAATAGAGTATTTCTGATTCTGATTAAGATTGGGTGAGAAAAATTAACACACTTCAAAAGTGTCACCACACTTTCAGGCAGGGGTTTTAAAAGTAAAATTAGGTATTCACCTTTCTGATACAGATATACACAGACACTGAGTGAAATATCTGGAACAGGTATTAGTGATAAGGCGGCCCATCGATTCGGTTCAATTACGTGTGTACTTTGCGCCCAGTTATTGGTATCAGGACTGAAAAAGTCAGATCGGTGCATCCCTAAGATAATAACTGGTAAATTGAACTGACTTACTGTAGTCAACATATATTTTAATCTGCATACAGTTTCGGGCCTCATGAGTACAAGTACCCTGCATTGAAGTGATTTTAGACCATTTGAGAGAAAGATGTGTGGTCACATGAACCAGAAAATGTAGCTAAATCAGTGCTGGTTAGTGGGTTTAAAAACAGAAAGGAAGTAAGGCCAATTTATGAAAGATGTTCAGCAATACCTTGAATTAATGTTAGAAAACTGTTAAATGTTTTGTTTAAATGAGTAGAAATAAGGCATATGTGGACTTTCAATTGGACTATGAGAAAATGAAACATTAGGCAGTACTTCAGTAAGTACTTCGGTATACTTTATATAATGCCAGTGATTTTAGTTAGTGTATCTAATGCATTATTTAACATTATCGCACTTAGAAAATAGCATCATTTTTTAGCCCCTAGATGTCTTTCAGCATCTGAGCGCTAATTTGCATACAATGGAAACAAAGAGCATGTCATTCTGAGAGAAACGTATGTAGCAACCTACCCACAGACATACAGATGTTGCAAATGACAGAAACATTGTTTGATTAGTGATACCACTGGAGGTTAAAATAAAACTGTTATCAGCCAAGTCACACTCCCGGGCTACTGACCGCACACCACTCCCTTCACGTGATGGTAAGCTGTTTAATATCTTAACAGTAGGATTATATCAGGACACAAATCTGCTTGTATCAATAAAAGCAGCAACAAACAGTCCACCGCAGTCAGTAAAATGCATTTAAAAACATACCTATGATAAGACAAGCTATGTCCAGCACGACAAAGGGAATTCCTCTCGCCTCGAACATGTTTGCTCTTGTCAGTCTCTGTCTCGAGTCCTTGGCTTTCGGTGCGTCCTCTCCTGTAATAAAACACCAGGGGTAGTCTACGACGCTCCTACTTGGGATGTCGCTGCGCGTTTCCGATATGCGAGTGAGAGCAAAAAAAAAAAAAAACAGCAAGGGGTATAAACCCACACTGAAACGTCTACGCCCTCCTAAGGAAAGCACATACAAGAGGAATAATGCGCGTCTTTGCTGACTGTGCTCTTGTTGCTGTTGTTGGGGGGCGGTGAACTGCAGCAGATCCGATAACTCCACGGGCCTCTCATGGTGATTTTAAAGCTCTTAAATAAAATAAAACTCATGAAACACCGGTCGTTTAGACGAACACCTGTCCAGGGTCGATGAGTGTCACGCGCCGTTTGACGAACCCGGAAAGTTCCGGGCGACTGCGGGCCTGGTGCTGCCTTCAAATGCTAGCGGAAATATCGGAAATACGGATCTTAACCTCATTTGTGCCCTCAGTAGTCGGCCTTAATCCGCTACCGACTGTGCCTTACAACCTTATAATAAAAGTCGTTAGAAAAGATGAATTACCACTATCATGAAGAAAGAAACAGTTTGTCCGACTGTGGTAAAATCTAAACTTAAACACATACTGTCGTTTTTGTTTTGTTTGTTTAATCCTACTAAAACTAAAGTTTAAACACGTGCTGTTCTGTTAGCTTATTTCATGGGCGGGTGCAGTGACTTCCTGAAGTACTGAGAGTTTGCCAGGCACATAAGTCTGTAACACAGACGTGTCGTTTTTACACTTATGTGTTGTTTGAAAACTTAAAACCTAATGTCTAAGTGATTTTGTTTCTGCGGGACAAATGCAGCTTCTCCCACTTTCCTGGATGTGCTTGATCTTCTCATTCATTTCTCTGTAACAAAGCAAAAAGAAAAGTTGAAGAAAAGTGAATTCAAACTATTCATGTAGCCTAAGCGTATTTTGTGAGCTGGCAGATGTCTTGTCTACAAAAGTAAAATGTTTGTAGAATCCAATATTTCGGGTCAAAATATATTAAACACTGGGCTAAATTGAAATATACTATGAAAACAAAATTGTCATTCACCACGTTTTTTAGATACCATACCATTTATATACTAACCTGTATGTAATTATTGCCTTAGTCAATCTATACTAATTTTATGTACACGCACACACAGTTTTTAGCTCACTGACCCCATCTAGTGCTTTGGAGGTTAAGGTACATTAAAATGATTCTGGAAATTGTGTGATTACCAATAACAGCTCCAAAGCTTCAGTAATTTATAAATATTTATTTCCAGGCCTAAAATGAACATGGCAACAAGATACTAACTTTAAAAAAAATAAAAAATAAAAATGAAAAAGTTGAATCAGCACTTCTTTAAAACAAAACCTTAATGGAGGTAGGTTTGTATTAGATTTTAATATTATAAACCATATTTAACTCTAAACATTAAATAGATCAAAATCTACCAGGAAGATAATGAAAATCAAGTAGAAGACATCTTGCTTCCAGAAGTTAAATGATACATGAGGGAGAAGGAATCACAGGTGTATGTAGGTTGAGAGGTTGGAGGACCAAAATGCAGGACTCAAAGTAGAGGAGGTACAGTTCAGAGGTTTATTAAAGAAACTTAAGGCAAGCACACTTACAAGGCAGAATGGCTGATCTGAGGCTTTCCAAAATAAACAGTCCAAATTAAACAAGGTGATCCAACAGAACAGGTAATCCAACAGAAATCTTAAATCCACAGGAACGAGCAGGGCGAACAAACAGGCTGAATACATCCACATGAAACAGAGCATTACAAGCTAAATGACCAGACAAGGACTGAAGACACAAGCAAGCATATATATACATACACACACACACACACAAACACACACCCAAGGATTAACGAGCAGGGCGGGAGCAACACAGGTGACAGGGATCAGGACTAATGAGACAGGCAGGCAGGCAGAGAGACAGCAGGGAAAACAGTGAGACAGGCAAGCAAAGGGATTACTGCGAGAACAGACATAATAGAGGTTACTCGACACTAAACACAGGCCGTGACAAAATAAGACATGACTGATCAGAATAATATAAATGACAACTAATTCAGGCACAAGCAGGCAAACCACAAATAAACTACAAGCAACAGGGGTTGACTGAAGCTGGGATAAAACAGTAATAAAACTCGGACAACACCAAAATAATGCAAACACAGGACTAGGAGTGAATACTAAGACATGAACTACGGCACAGGACAAGGAACTCAGACACCAAACTAAGAACTAAGATAAGGGACAAGACAGATACTAAGTAAACTTAAACATGCAAATTAATACAATAATAAACAAGGCTACACAGAGAAACACAAGACAGGACAGAAGGAGTAGAATTTTTTATAGAAAAAACACATCCAACACAACTTTTTTGAAAAAGCTGGGTATTTTGATGATGCAGTCCAAAAATGCAGTGCAACATTTATCTGAAGTTAAGGTTAAGTATCAGCAGCCTTAGTAGGTAAATTTTTAAATTTAAATATATTGTGAATGAAGGTTTACTTGGGCAAAGTGATTAAAAACAGACCACAGGGCTGTTTGTTTGTGATTGACAAGTTGCGATTGTCATAATGACATTTAACAAACATTGGGAGAAAATGTGAGATTAACACAAACCTGAGAACAACTACAATTTTGAAGAAATGAGCTCCTCAATAAATTATGTTATTGTCAAAATAAACTTAACAATTAACATAATAAGCACAAAATAAAGGTTAAATGAAGGAATATAATTAATATTTATGTATTATTACATGTATCATGATGGGCAGCCAAGAAATAGAAGTAATAATTTTCTCAAATATCTGTATATCTATGTCTTATGGTAACTTCAAGCAGGATAATACTCAATAGTTACTGCAGGGGAAATAAACAAACACATCATAATAAAATATACACAATGCACAAATCTTTATTCAACTTGTTTACATGAAGTGAAAAATAACTTGAAATGTACATAAAGTCAATATTACAAGGAATGTTTCAATGGCAAACAATAAAAACATTATTCAAAAAGTGCCTCTTTTCACATCTTTGGTCATCCACCGAAAGTACAGCTCATTTTGATTGCCTCAAAGGACTGAAGAAGTGCTGCAGCAAGGTTTATGGGCAACCATATTAAAACAAATATAAAGTAACCATTGAGGAAGTTATATCTCTAAACCTACAACATCTCAAGTTTCTGTGACTGCTCAGAAATACACGTAATGCCACATTTTCTCTTCATAATGGCACCTGATGTGTGCATTTATGACATGTATAAGGTCCACACACAGTCACATTTCCACAGAAGCAAACTCCTGTAAGATTAACAGTCTTATTCTGACTTGTGTGAAGTCATCGTCATTGTCAGAACAGTGAATTGTATTACAGTCAGTCATTCATTCATTATGTGACCACAAATTAGTTAGCCTATGTTTAAAAAATACAAATAAGTGTACATTATGTTTTATCTTTTCAATTAAACATTTTTTAAATGACTTATCTTTTGTTATATTTTGGGCATAAATACATATGTTGCAAGGTTTTTGAGAGAAAAATGTCACCTGACATTCATAGCATGTTTTTCTTTAACTCAGCACCATTCCCACTTCATTATAGAGCTGAATGGCCCACAGTTAATACTGTCCAGGCAATAAGAATTTATAATCCTTTAGAACATAATAACAACAAACATAAATAGAGCAAATGAATATCACTGATCAATAATTTATAAATTCCAGGCTTTAAACGATCCTTCATTGTTTATTCACAAACATGTTGTTCACTCTCAGTCCACTAGGTGGACCTGCTTACCTACATAGAAAAACCTGTGCATTGTTGCTTGCTGTCCTGAAGGTTTTATTCACAGAAGGCACACGGTTCAGAGAGACTTCATAGCTCAAACTTAGGATCTGTCTTTGCTTTCTGAAAGGCCTTGCTGCAGTTACAGAGGAAGCTTCAAATGGACATTTAATTACAGATGGATGATTCAAACAGGAGATCTGTTGATTTATGTCCAACAAAAAAAGTCCACTCCAGATATTCCTCAAGCGGTTCAATCAGTTTTCATTCATCCTAAGCGGTCCTTTCTAGAGCAACAATGTGCTTTGAGTCCTCAAAAAGTAAAAAGTCTTCACATTTTTCATGATAGGAATAGTTCGGCATTTTAGGAAATATAACTTATTTGCTTTCTTGCCAAGCCTTAGATGAGAAGATTGATACTTCTCTCATGCCTGTATGCTAAATATTAAACTACAGCCAGGAGATAGTTAGCTTAGCTTAGCATAAAGACTGGAAGCAGGGGAAAACAGCTAACCTGGCTCTGTCGTGACTATTTTGGCCAAATGTGTACAAATAAGACATATAACGTGTTAATTGGTGAGCATTATAGGTGCTGGTAGTTTCTGACACAGCCAGGCTAGCTCTTTCTCCTATGTTAAGTCTTTATGCTAAGCTAAGCTAATCACTTGTTGGCTCTAGCTCAGAATTTAACGTATCGGTCTTCTCATTTAACTCTTATGATCAGTTCAGATCAGTTGAATTCATCTGCAGTGTTTCAACTGACTGCAGTCATTGCAGTGTTTATAATTCAACCAGCTTTAAGCCTTCATGTCTTCTTGGGGTTTGAGTTCTGCTGCTGTTTCTGTTTATGCAGGTGAGCTTCGATCTCATGTCTGAAGAACAGCATCCCCAGCTGGCCATGCGAGGCCTCGTTCATGGCCTTAGACTGCATGCACATGCGGTACTGGTCTGGCGGGAGCTCATCAGTGCAGTGTTTCTCATGCCACAGGTGGAACAAGCCTCGTGATGGTGCGCGGATCACTAGGATGTTGCTATGAAGGTACTTTCTGTACAGGTGGACATCTTCGCCCCCCCAGCCTTTGATGTCGATGTCAAAACCTCCTGGAGATAAAACAGCAGGAGAATTCAGTATGATATAAAATGTTATTATACCATCAAAGAATGTGTTGTTCTGCAAAGTGGAGAGTTTTGATTTGCAAACATTTCTAAGCAATTAATGTTTTCAGTGCTGCATTCACTACCTCTTAAAGGAATCCTGATAATGAATCCTGATTAGAGTCTCTCCAGTTTGTGATCATAATCAGTTTTCTCTCCATACTGCCTGATTTGTGGTTTCATGAGGTGGCGGAGAGGAACTTTCGAACCAATCCTGTGTACTCAGGAAACAGCTCTTGACGAGACAAGTTTAAACCTGCATCTTAAGACATCTGAAATGCTCATATCTGCTTTTCCTCACATGTTGTGTCTCTCTTTAGTTTTATTTTGATTATTCTGTCTGTCTGTGTTTCCCTTTTTTAACTCATGCTCTAGGCCTAAAAAGAGATAAAATAGGAATTTGAACCAGACAGATAAATTGTTCATTTGTTCGTGTGTGTGCACTCATGGCCTAAACAACATTTTGCATTGTAATTTCTGAAGGACAGTAAACTGCTGGAATAGATCAACATTTTTGGGGAAACACACTTACTCCCTTTCTTGTTTGAGAGTTAGATGAGATTATCTGTCTGTATGGTAATGACAGTTTACAGGAAATCACTGCACATGGCTCAGAAATAGTTATACATATAATAGTTACACTATAATTTGTCATTTTTTATACAGCGTAAACAAAAGACATACATAACAAGTCCTCAAAATTAACTGACAAAATATTTTTTGTCCAGAATGACACATACACTTAGTATAAGCGTTTTCTGATCTGATGCCACAATCAACATGACACCGTCATTTGTCAGTGCCTTCCAAAAGCATTACAAATCAACATTTGGAACATTTTCTCATCTGGTATCGCTATGGTTAAAGTTTGGTTAGGGTTAGCAACGAAAACAAGTCGCTAAGTTTAGGGATGGATCGTGGTGTGGGTCACTTTATTATGGTTCGCTCATCATCATGGACCATGGAGTTTGGTCTCCCGTGTTTCAGTTGTGTTTTGTAAAAACTGTTTGGTGTTTGCTGTTTTATCGTAAACAGATGTCATTTTGGGGCATTTGCAATTGCTTTCTTGGGAGGGCAATCTTGACATATGTGTTCAAAAGTGAGCTGTAGAGGTGTTGAATGTTGTTTTTTTGAATCTTTGGGCAGAGCCAGGCTAGCTGTTTCCCTCCTTCCAATCTTCATGCTTAAGCAGACCTACCACTGGCTGTAGCTACGTATTTACTGCACAAATATGAGATTGGTATTGATCCTCTCATTTGTTTTTATTTGGATCCCCATTAGCTTTTAGCAACGTAACAGCAACTCTTTGTATCAAGGGTCCATACAGTAGATAGAACTACAACAATTTCATTTGATTATGTACTGTAAATCAAAAACAAGTCAAAGTAATATTACAAACATATGCACGCGCATATTTATACACATAAATGCATGTACTTGTATATTCCTCAAAACTATTCCCTTGAAAACTTTGAGCCTTGTTTAAAATTTCAGCACTTGAACTATTGTGTGTTTGTGTGTGTGTGGGTCCTAAACAATAAACCACTTTAAATTTCCCTGTAGCCTCTAATTGATGTCACTTTGAAGGGAAACTAAATTGATGTAAATCTGTCTTGCGAGCCAATATTCCTCACCTAATATACAGATGGAGGGGACATGGGGCTGTGAGATATGCTAATATATGCTGCTGCCGCTGCTCAGAGCTGTTTCATGCAGAGTAGTATAATAAAATCTCCTTCCAGTTAAAAAGGTAATGTAATATTGAACCATTTGTGTTTTAATGTTTTTCATATCCATTAAGCTATGCCACCATTAACACAGCAGAACGCATATTTTGGTCATCCAGGAAGGCTGCGTTATGTAACGCCTCTGCTGAGATAATCAACCCCCAAGAGCTACTGTTTATAAATTCCTGCATTGCTAAGATGTTGTGATTAGTGTGACGGCAGTGCATATTGTGTTGCAAATGTTGTTGTTCTATAATATTTACCTATGTTGATGAAGTCGGACCTGTACTGGCAAGTCATGCCGAAACCAAAGTCTCTCCAGAACCCCGTGTCTTTCTTGATTACCTACAGAGAAAAGAACTCAGAGTCTCAGAGAGCTTATGAACAGAAACATATCAGCTCAACACACACAGGAGGCACTTCAGCAGGAGTTTGCTTCTGTGGATTTGTGTACTTAGCAGCTGGAGAGGGGAAATATTTCTAAACCTCCCTGTGATGTAGCACAGCACTAAGTACGATATATTCCACAAGTGGCTTGTAGAGTGTTCGGGGAAAAAAGGAAAGGGAGAGGATAGATTTGATTGCTGTGTGTTACCAGCTGTTGCTCCACTGGCGGGATGTGTTCAGGACTTCCATAGATCAGAGTGGGGTTGTACTGGCTGAATAACACTGGGTAGAACACCTTTTTACCTGAGAGGGAGTGAAACAGCGGTGTCAGACAGCACTTCACCATCACTAATTACATTTTAGACATCTTCGAATGCATTTTGACTTGTGGTAATAACAGATATCTGCAGTTGCATTCTGTCTAGTTAGAACAACAATGATGTCTCCAAATAGATTTCGACTAGTCAGAAATCCTTTTAAGATGACATCACAGAAATTATCACGCTGTTTATCATTTATTAGACAGAAGGAATTCACATTACAGATACCCACAATGCAATTTATGACAAGTCAAAACTTTATTTGATCAACTTTATCAAAAATGTAAATTTAAGATTTATTTTGTTCAGCACAATAAAAAATCCGTTTATGTATCTAAAAACCAAGATATTACTAGTCAAAACTACAATTGAGAAATCTTGAGTTTGAGTTATTACTTCACAATTGTAGTATGTCACAGCAGTTATGGATATCCTAAAAAGGTTATTTCTGGAAGTTTTTTTAACATATGAAGGTTTATTTGACTGCCCCTAATTATATTTTACATATCTTGACTACTCAGATTCATAATTCAAGATATCTACAATTGCTTCTAAGAATGATCTCCAAACACATTCACTGCAACATAATTATTTTTTTTTCATTTAAAGTTTTGACTAGTTATTTATACATTTTGGATATCTTTCATGTTAATAATGTCAGTCTTAGATATGTTAAAACGGGCTTGCCATGATGTTTGTATGTCTCACCCGGCTGTGTGTTCAGTCGGCAGGTGTTCAGGAAGTCAGCGGTGAAGTAAATGTCCACGTCGCAAAAGAAAAGCAGTACATTGCCTCCCTTCCAGGCTCGGGCCCCGACATCTAGACCCCGTCCCCGAGAAAACTCCTCGTCCAGCTGCAGCAGAGTGTAGTTCTTAAAGTTAACTTCCCTGCAGAGAAACAGAGGTGGCAATGATGGCATGGTGGTTAGACAGAGTCAGTTTTCTTATAGAATGAAAGAATTTCATATTACAATTTTGCCGAGTTCATTCAAAGCAAAACAAGCTTATTCATGTGTCAAATTATTCTGTTCTCCTGTGCTTTTGATTATTTATTTACATTTTTAATTACACTTTCATTGCCGACATGCTTGGGCAACATTGAATTCAATTGAAAGATATTAATTGAAATAAAATCACTGAAAACAGGTGATGAATTATGTGAAATTCTTATGCGGATATTAAGTCTTGCAGGTCCGGTGTGCACAAGGGTCTCTGAGCTCATTGTGCACCTCAGCTGTGACATCTTATGCCCAGTCTACAGCCAAAATGATCATCACAATCTGCATATTGGTATATTAGCAAATGCAGTATAGATATGTAACCCTAGCTGGATTAACAACCAAGAGTCTGCAACTGCTCCATTAACTCTGTGGCAATTAATTTGTGATAATTTAATTAATTTGTCAGCGAGTTTGTTTGGGAATATGCATTGCTAAAGTACACTATAACGTAAACTTTAAAGGATGAGGGCCTTTACCTGGCTCAAGCATTGTTACTAAATCTTGAGCCCCTATGTTGTAGAAGGGCCAAACTGTTTAAATACCTTTTATCATTCCAGTTTATACTGTGCTCAAATGGGGTCTATTCCTAAATTTGTGTTTAATCAAATTACCACCACCCCTTGATGGAAGATGTGTTCATATCTTTTACACAAGTAAAAGTCGCAATAATAATGTGTAGAAATACTACAAGTGCTGCATTTGAAATCTTACTTAAGTAAAAGTACAGTAGTTTTATTATCAAAATATACATACCAAAAGTAAAAGTACTCATTATGCAGAATTATATTACTGGATTATAATTTGTGATGCATTCATGTGTACATCACTTTAATGTTGCTGATAAAAGTGGGGAACCCCTTAACGCAGATTGTTGCAAATTCGCAGCATATCTCAGACTCCAGCTGAGATAGCGCATGTATTCCCCCAATGCCTGTTTGTGCATATTTGATACGTACCTTGGAAACTCTGGCAAGTTTTCTTGTTTATGCCTATGTTGCTAATTTGCATCATACCTACATCATACATGAATTTATATCTGTTTTATGTTCTATAGACAAAATCTATAGACAAATCTCCACTTAAGTTAACATCGGCTTGAAAGCAAATGAAAACACAAATTATTATTTTAATTTTTTTATTGTAAATAAATTTAGGCATCAAAGGGTTAATTTTACTTTACATACTGGCGGGTAGCTCAACCTATAATAACATATCATAATTTCTTATTTGATTTATATTTTGTATTAATCTAAATCTGCAAAGGAATTATTAGTTAAAGCTGTTATATGAATGTTGTGGAGTAAAAAGTACAATATTTGCTTTCAAAATGTTATGAAGTATAAAGTGGCATAAAATGGTGCTTGTGTAAATGAGTTAAATTCCACCACTGCTGAAACTAACGCAGCACAGCACACAGTGGGTTAGACAGAACAAAATAGGGGCCCACAGTACAGTTTCCCTATGGGCTTCATTTGGCCCTGGTTATCCTCAGTTTTATGCCTTTAGTTTCTTTCTATTCAAAGATTAAAACATGATGACCTTACAAATCAACGCAATGTTATGTGGATCTACTTCATTTCCCACCTCCTGCTCTTTTCTCTTGGGTTCCGCTCACGATGCGGACAAACTTTAACTGGAACCGAAAATTAATTGCACAGGACAACAAAGCTCCCTCCATCACTGGCTTGAGGTGACAGTAAAGAGAAACAGCTGCATCCAGATGTGAACAGCTGTGCCTTTTTTCATTAACTATAACAATTCACACTGTTAGTGACTAATCCTTTACTCATGCATACGCAGACTCACACACACTTTCATTGACTTCAGATAGAAGATACCGTGGAAAAACTGGTTTACCCGTCTCTGCTCGAGGTAAAACAAACAGGATCTAACCTAAAATGACACAATACGTGAAACAGCAGAGAGAGAGCAAGTAGACAGATGCAGACATACACAGCAGGAAACCAGAATGACCAGAGGAGTCAGTTTGCCAGAGGCAGCTTGAATCATACTTCCCACATTTCCACCTAACTGTAACTTTTGTGTGTGAGTGTTGAATAATGTCTATCACCATATTTCCTCTTGTTTATTACTGTGTGAAAGTCTTTGTTTCACTCCCATCATTTCAGCCTATCCCATAATTAAGACATATTGAAACCCTGGGCTGTCATTTTTTAAAGAAACAAGTAAAATATCAGGAATAATTACAAGATGTCTTGATGTAGCTGTCTGTATGTGTTTATGTGCTGTGAGTCAATACGTCTACTGACTGGTCCCCACGTCTGTCTACAGTTTATGAATCCAAACAGAGTCGATCTGTTTCAGAGTCTACACAGAGTCCCAGGAGAGGCTGACCCACCCGCTGGCACTAAACTGTGCACAGATGGCAGAGACAGAGCACAATCGCTCTGTTTGTCTTGAACAATGTTTAAAGTCGCTTTTAGGTTTTTTGGTTTTCATATGAATTAAACAAACACTGCTAGCAGAGCTAATAATCTGCTTACCAGCGCCTCTGAAGATCACATATTCCCACGTTACAGGTAGTTTGATAATCCGTACAAAAAACAAACTGTAAAAACAACCATAGATTAAACAAATAAGATATAATATGTTAAATTAGTGAACTTTAGAGATGCTGGTATGCAGATTTTGTTACCTTTGCACCTTGTTTACCATTTCAGCACAGTTAACTAAGAGCTTTTGCATGCTTGTGTCTTGGCCCTAAACACTAAACCACTTTGAGTTTCACTGTAGCTTTTGATTGATTTTACTTCAGAGGGAAACTAAAGTGATGTAAATCTGTCTTGAGAGCCAATATTCCTCACATATTATACAGCTTGGGAGAACATGGGGCTGTGAGATATGATAATATATGCTGCTGCTTTATTAAAGACAGGCAGAGGGAGTGAAACAGCTGGCTTAACTCTGTCTAAAGGTATAAATCCACCTACAAGATAAAGCTGTTTTTACATTTCAGTTTTTGAACAGATTAAACAAACACGATTCTGAATAATGTTTTCATTTGGAAGCTTCAGTGGTGCTTGTAGGTGGATTTTATTACCCTCAGATAGACTCAGGCTAGGTTTTTCCATGCCAGTTTACAGTCTTCATGCTAAGCTAAGCGTATCCTGGCAGTTGCTTATTGTTAAGTGTACAGACATGTAGATCTCCTGCAGAGTGGTTTACAAATTCATCTGTGCATATTTACGTTTTGGGAGACATGAAGTTATAAATAATTCATTGATAGTTTTATGATGGTGATATTTTTTCTGGTTCCCAATTTTATTTAGGGGAAAATGTAATTATCTCTGAGATCTCCAGAGAGACAAAGCCGATGTATTAGTCATCCTTGTGAGTGCATGGTGTGTGTGTGTGTGTGTGTGTTGGCCTCAGATGTTTGTGTGTCCACCTACCTAGTCTCAAATATGCAAACCCAAAATATGAACATAAGCACTACTATTGTGTGTCAATTGGAAAACTCCACTTGAGTCGAGCACTATCTTTGTTTCCTAAATGACTTTTCATATTCTGCTCTTTTTCATCTCTTCCTCCCTGCAGGCATCAGCACCCTTATTATGGCCTAAAATAGTCAATTTGTTTACTGTAGGTGTGATGGCTGGTATCTAGTGGGGACTAAATTGTTGAAATTGTGTCAGAGTGAGAAGCCTGTAAAGAGCTGTCATGTTGTGCCTCAGCAGCAGGTCTTATCCTGTTAGTTCTGCTCAGGACAGGGAGGGGAAACCCGATTTTCCTTCCGTGTCTCTTTTCTTTCTCTGTGAATCTCTGTGTCTCTGTGTAACCATTTGCTTGTGTGTGTTTACAGCTTGAGGACTGCAGACATGGTGCGTTCTGAATGTCTCAACTGCAAGCGAGCCTAAAGATTGCCATATTGGCCTTCCACCAGTCTTGTATAAAGTATTAGAAAGCAATACTTGAGTAAAAGTACAAGTATCATACTAGAAAAAGACTTTGGTAGA
>JAPMOB010234259.1:0-27992 GCA_029875015.1 Lepomis gibbosus | reverse complement strand
TGTGTGTGTGTGTGTGTGTGTGTGTGTGTGTGTGTGTGTGTGTGTGTGTGTGTGTGTGTGTGCGTGTGTGTGTGTGTTTGTTGACATCATTAGCACTGTTGGTCAAGGAAATGCTTGATAAAGAGTTGAGGATTGCCAGATACTGCCCCTTGCTAGTCAATAAGCAAGGAGACAGAGACGGATCGGGGTGAGGATTAATCTTCAACTGACACTGGAGATGGAGGATAGTGGGATGATAGCACGGGGGATAAACAGCAGGCAGGAGAGGTTGAGATAATGTATAATAGGACAGGTAGTGATAGGAAGGCTGACAACAGTGTTGATAAGTAAATTGAGGGCACGAGAGGAGTTTAGGGGAGCTTAATGGGGTTGGCTTAGTTACAGGTGAGGCTGTGTTTGCTGTGTTCGGAGGGTGTTTGACAAATGAATAGATCTGAAGATGGATAAAATGATCTTGTGTCACATTATTTTTAGGCAGATTTATATAATAATATAATATGTGCTCATCAAGGAAATTCCTTTTACTTCTCCTTTTTTTTGTTCATGGCTATCATTCAACCTATTGATCTAATTTCTGAGTTACAGGGTCAGATGGAACATGAATGATTAATCCAATTTTGAACAGATCTTGCTTAATGCATCTAAAGCACTTGTTTTAAGTTAAATGTGATAGATATAATGGTTAAAACTGTTTCCCAAACTGTCTGTTGTAAATGGCCACTTAGTTTTAGTTTTATCAGTACTTGCATGGCTTGTCATCATAAAACCAATGATAGGCAAAGCAGAGTTAGAGCTTTCAGGTGCAGCACACAACCAAATTTAGTTCAAAGCTGAACAGTGTTTGCCAAATTAGCTGTTTTTTGGTGCGTTGGTAAACATGTTAATAATCCAGCAGCATATGAACAGGGCTGCCACTGTTCCAGTCCCATCCACTGCTGTTTATGTAACAGAGTGCCAGGCCAGAGCTGCTCTCTGCTCGCAGGTGCTGCATTTAGCAGCAGCAGAGCAGCAATCTGTCTCTGCTCTGGCATTGAGGACTCTTGTACAGTGTGTGTATAAAACAGTGAGGATAGACAGTCACAGATGAATGCTCCTTAAACCAACAAATGTTACTCATCTTTGCCTTCCAGTGGCACTGGTGGTGTATATCATTGCTATGATATTGAGTGGGAATAATTACAGTGTGTAACTGTCAGCAGAAAGTGTAAGGTGGCAATGGGGTGGAAAACTGCCTCAACTATCCCATGAGAAAGACCTCAAGCCCAACCAAACACCTCTTAAACACGTAGTGGTAGGACAGAAAACAATGTACTTATTCAGCTATGCAATCACCTAACACACCTACACTTGCACAAGTATACAGACTTCATTCTAAACCTGTCAAAGAAAACCTGCACCGTATCAGCCAGGTCTCCAATTATAAAACAGACCAGGACAGAGTCACAAAACACAACATCTTGTTTTCTTTATGACCAATTGGGTCAATGGCTGTAAACCGTGTCACTGTATGATCCAGGGATGATTATAAATGTTGCCTTCACATTGCTGCAGCCCATTTTCTGTTGAAGCGCTGGTGTTGAGAGGTTTATGGGGCGAGATGCGAGAAAGGAGAACTTTGCCCTGAAAGGGGCTGGAGAGGAAACCTGAGTATTTGGCTAGCCTTCTCCCCCGAGTGGGATCATGGGATAGCATTGCAGCAGCCATCGGGAGCTGCGGCTGTGAGTGCTGACAGGGCTCTGCCCCATGTGGCTCCATAGGAAAACACTGCTTCTTATTGACAGTAACCCACAGGCACACACATGCAAACATGCACTTACTGGCCAACTTTTTACAGCCAACAGATATATGGAGAGTGGTGCAGATCTTAGCTTTTCAGTAAGAAAAAATATAATCATTTGAGGCTCTCTCAACTTGATTTCATCCTGCATCTGTCAAACTTGGGTATTACATAATTATAATCATTATGGAATAAGACAGCAGCCGTTTGCTGCTGTAGCCTTGAACTGAACGGAAAATGTCCAGGCTCAGTTTCCTTTGAATGACAGCAGCAACATTTGTGTCCTGCCCCTCAGCTAAACTGTGTCTAGACAGACAGAAGCAGATCTGTCCCGTGGTCACAAGAAAAACCTTTACTGCCAAGAGAAAGGGACTGGAGCCATACCTGATGTCTTCCCATTTGAATGAACTGCAGACACGCTCAGATTCCTGGAGCATTACAGAGAGGACGCATTCTCTCCATGAAACATACTAAACCTCAAACAAGTCCAACTGCATCCCACAGATCTCTTTAGTCAGAAGCCAGATAAAAACACTTCGCCTTCTGTGGGTGTAATTGTGTGACTGTCTAGACTAATTTACCACAAGAGGCTCCACAAGGCACCGGTTTGGCCATTAACAGGTGGGTCAGATATTTTACTGGGCTAAGGCCAGGGAGGGCCTGCTAAAACTTAAGTGCAAGTCTGTTCAACACGTAAAGGAGACTGTGGAACAGTTTGGACATGTGAATGTTTCAACCCTCCACTCTGTGCAGGCTGCTAAAGTCCTGCGCTACTTGGAAAAGGTGGAGTGTAGGCTGGGTTTTGGGTGTTTATGCCGATGCTGGTCACCACCTGTTAGAGAGGGGCAAAGCATGCAATTATCTCCAACACAGGAGAATCTGGCCCCGCAGGCCTGGGCCATAAAAAGAGCAGCAAACTGTGGAGAATTTCTTATTCTCCACAGGCAGAATAGCAGAAGGAAGTCGGACTGTGAGAAAGCTAAGGAGAGCCTGGAGAGGAATCCAAGAATCTCTCAGGCCACTGCAGCCTTCAGCTCTTCCAGAACAACCTAGGCCTCCACACTCTTAAAACTATATGGCCTAACAGACAATTACTATCATTAGGATCATTCCACCCCAGTTGTCGCTCAATTCTTTCCTGTCATTGTGGATGTAATAAGGCTTCTCTGTTGGTTTTAGTTTGGTAGTTAATGATAGATTTTACCAATAGGTTTATGGGCTAATTATATCAACGTCTTCTCTAGCTGACATTTCAAGTAGTAATCCCCACACACACTGAAGATCAGGTGTTGTGTTGGTCTCTTGATGCATACCTTTAAGTCAGACATCCCTCAGACAAAATCCTAAGTAACAATGTGTCTGTCAGGACTGTTTTTGGTTCCCTTGATGTATCAGGTGAGTCTTAGGTGCTGTATGGAGCCTCTTGTCCATATATACAATGTTCAGTAACATCTTCTGTGCTCCAGCTGTCAAAACCACTCAGGGGCCTCCAGGATGATTGGCGGGTACCCTCTTCCTCCTTCAGATGAGGGGAGGTCTGACACTTAATGAGAGGGAGTAAAAGCCAAGTGTGAGAGTGTTGTTTGGGTTTATTTTCTCCTCTGCTGTCTTTATGTGCTGTTCATGTTAAAATTATGCTGCTTGTTACATGGCATCCCTCCCAAAACATTTATTAGGCCACCTATGACGGCGGCATTCTACATTGTTGTAACGCTGTAACATTTTTCTCTGTTTGCTGACATATATATACACTTACTTCCATATGAAGTGCATAAGGCATACTCGCACACACTCATTCATGTGTCTGTGGTTTCTTTTCCAGGCTGTCCTGGGGCAAAGAAAACAGAGTTCCTGACAAGTGTTCTTGACGCGCTGTCGACAGACATGGTGCACGCTGTCACAGATCCAGCATCTGCCGGAAGGTATGACATTCGGAGGTGGATTTGTCCATCTTACGCTCACTGATGACCATCAGTGGGTTCAGTCATTTACTAGAAAGGCATAAAAGTATTCGATGTTATAGACAGACAGCTGAATGAAGTGATGGAGGGGCGATTGTTAGCTGATGAACTGATGAACTGATATCTGTCATCTAGGATGGCCGAGCCTGACCCCAGCCACACCCTGGAGGAGAGGGTGGTCCACTGGTATTTCAGTCAGCTAGACAAGAACTCCAGTGGGGACATTGGAAAAAAGGAGATCAAGCCTTTCAAACGCTTCCTGCGCAAGAAATCCAAGCCAAAGAAGTGTGTGAAGAAGTTTGTGGAGTACTGTGACATCAGCAATGACAAGGCGCTGTCTCTGCAGGAGCTGATGGGTTGCCTCGGGGTGACCAAAGAAGAGGGTGAGTTGAACAACACAGCTTAATATCTAAATGTAATCTCCTGCACCAAATCAGTCATCAAACTTAGAAATTGATAGATAAAATATGAGCATAAGCATGGCAGTCAGATGGTAAAATAGAATTGCAAAGAAATTTTAAAAATTGACTATTTGCTTACCCACTCCCTCCAAACAGAAATTGTCCAAAGAATAGCAATAATAACCATAACTAGACACAGTCAAGCTTTGAATTTATCCACATACAAAAACGTTGGAGCTGTAGTAAGCCTGATAAAAATTTGGAGGGAGTCTTTTGGATCACCTTTTCAGAATCCTAAATATAAGAGCAAAGCATAAGTAATGGATTAAGTAACAGTAGCCTGTCGTTTGCATCATTACAGCAGTGGATTACCCCTTTGTAGGTTTATCATTTCCATATGAGTCAGCCTGAAACACTGGATAAAAGAGTTTTTAACCAGCGGATAAAGCTAACAGTAAGTAGCTATCTATAGCTTATACAATCTGCTTGTCACTTCAGCTGGCGTAACAGATTCACCTGGGAGATGTGTGTGAGCGGCGAGTTTGAGTCACCCCAGTGCTCTTAGCTTTTTTTAGTCTAATAAATAAAAATAAACCCAGAAAATGTAAAGAAATTTCTTACTCCTATGTTCCTTATCAAACTGAAAAATACAACCATACACCTTCTGTATTCAAGTTTCGCTCTTTCACAGAACTAATTACCTTGTTAAGTCATCATAAAATACACTTCATTCAAAATCAATAGAAACAAAATAAAACTCTCTAAAACCATCTTGGTTATAAACCCTCAACCGTGTCTTTGTTGTCCCCAGAGTCAGAGCCTTTGTAAATCACCACAGTACTGTATTCCCTGTTGTCCAACTGGCTTCCCTTGGTCTTAGAGGCTGTGTTCGGTTCACTGGGGGCTGCTGAGCCGGTTCCGTAGCCCGCTCATTCAGGATCCTGTTCTGGTGCTCATTCCAGACTCACTCAGCAACTAGGCCCACTAAGTTAGCTGCACAAAAGAACTGAGCTAACTACCCAACTGCAGTTTTGACCTGATATGTGATATGCTGCGCCCTATTTTTTTGGAGCATGAATTCGGCAGGTGGAGCGTAGTCTCTTACATTGTGCCTCCTTAAGGTTTATATCACTTTTTTTCTCTCAGGGGCCAAACCAGGAGAAGGCTTACCTTCCAGCAAACTAGTAAGTAAACTACCCCCTCCATACTAATGAAAAAAATGGCTGTAAGAGAACTGGTGGCTCAACTAAAGTCTGACTGTAATATTATTTTATCTCTGTTGACTGATGTAGTAATATGTATTCATTAAACAAGTTGTCAGACTAAGTGCAACGAACCAAAAGCATATGTCAAACTCATATCACGTTAATTTCCTTTCTTCAGAATCCATCGAAGAAGCAAGGCTAAGCCAGCAGCTGAGATTTCCCCTCCCGCATGGAGAATCTGCCCTCACCAATCGGCAATAATGGAAACCATAGTATTTGCACTTTGTACTTTAAAAAAATGTAAATTCACTTTGTAGAAATATGGTATTTAAACAGACTGCTGAATCTGTGAATGATGTAGTTAGCTTTTTATGTCCCGACAAACATTATTTAACACATACAATGTATGTGTCCTTTGTGTGTCAAAAAGCATACTTTTCAGAGTTGTACAAGTTTTCGTGTTTGATATTGCATTTTGTGCCGCTTCTCCTGTGTACTTTTCCTCTCACATTGATGATGTTAAAACCGATATAGGGATGGTTTGCTACACCTGGCTACAATAACTTAGACCATACAATCTCTCATGTACTGACCTATAGCCCCCTACTAGGCTTTTTACAGCAGTTTGCAAGAATGTTTTAAACATACATCATAAAAGCATCCTACATGTTCACATGTACTCATGTTTATTAGAAATAAAGAACTCTTTTATACATGTTGTTCTCTGTGGGTCTGCAAAGCATTAATGTGTCAAAGAAGATTAATTGGATCAGCAAATTCCTTTTTGTTTCTCTCTAATCCAATTAGTCTTCTATATTTTCCTTCACGTTATATAAATCTTGTAATGTCACTCGTTTTGTGTTTTCTTGCTGTGTCTTCAATAAAACACCTTGTTGACACAGTCTTCAGGAGCCAAGTATTAGTCATACATAGCAACGGTTGTGTATCATCCCATTTTCAGACAGCTTGCCAATTCCCCTAAGGCAACATTGTAGAATTGGAAAAAAGGATGGTACTTATTTCTGTTCTCGTCACAGATTTCCGACGTAGGCTGAAGACAGATAAATGAACCAATCTCAGCTGTGTGTAGCATGAGTGCCCATTAAAAGGGCGTTGCATATGAGCCCGTGCATGTGTGTGAACATGTGTATTTGCATAAGGTATACTTACATGTATACAGTAAATGTACACTTCAACAGTCTCCAAGGTATGAATGGATTCATTTTAAAGAACAACATTCGACTCAGGGCAGCCTTGACACATTACACTACTGTACATTGTTCCTGGCTGATTATGTTGGGGCTACTAAGTGGTAAGCCGTGGCTTTTCACACAGAAAGTCCCCTATAGGGCTGAGTGACTGACCTCAGACTGACCTGCTTATTCAGGCTTAGCCTCTAATTTATGATTAACACATCGGCCTCCTTTCCGTGATATAATCCAGCCCAATGGTCTGGTTTTAACACCCCAGGGGAACACAGCTCTAAGATGGTGGATTAGAGATGGATAACCTATGGCCTTCTTAAGTACTTTCTCTGTCCACAGCAAAGGAAAAGTTAAGTGTGAAGTCCTACGCAGCAGGGATTTAGACATTTTTACTCCCCAGAAAAACCCGGTTTCTAAGAATACTGCTAACCTAGCCTTTCTATGCATTTAAAGTAATTTAGTTTTCCTTGTTTACTTGCTAAAACTCAGTCTTCTAATTATAAACTCCAAAGCTCCATCTTTTTGCAACATCCCTAATTTCCAACCATGTTCCTTGCTTAAATCCCCCTGAAAGTAGCACCATGCCTAGAACAACATTTGCTTTTCCCAAACAGCCATGTAATCTGTTAATGTGGCCATGCTGCTTACAGGTGTAGCAGCGCAGAAGCTACACCTTACTGCTCCTCTCCTCATCTGCCAAACTCACCTTAACCTCTAGCCAATCCCTCGATTGCTGCTGAAGCTCCAACCTCCACCCAACACAATGCTAAAGCCTTGTCATGTGTGATTCCCCTGGGCTGAGATGTATGTAAACACCTTTTACAATTTGGCTGGATGTCAAGGCATGGTTTTCTGAAAATGTTCCCCTGATGGCTTGGACTCCTGCCTGAACTGATGGAGTAGTTGAAGAAAAGCATCCATCCATTTTGGCATGGTTACCAGGACGATTGGCGAGGCCTCTCCCTCTCCTGCTCCTCAGTCCTGCTCCCTCACTTCTCTCACTCACACATGCATAAACACACTCCCTGAGTACAGAGATACCATTGAGCGGGATTTGTGGGCACAGTTTGTGTGCTTTAATGGGCAAGAGGAGGCACCCGATCTCACTACTGGCAGGCCCCGCAGCTGTAGACTCATGAAGAAATTACTGTCAAAAGCCATCAGGGCTTTAATAGCCTCTGGCCCAGCGTCTTCCCCCCTGGCCCTCGGAGGGGCTCTGGTCTCTGGATAAACAGTGTGAGGACAGCCTGCACCCTGGGACACTCTCTTACTGCTTCCCCTGGTGTGGCCCAAACACCTTAGCAGTCAAGCCAGCGCTGCAGGACACTGCCAGTCATTCCACTCAAGAAAATTAATTGCTAGAGGAGGTGTGACTTTTTAATAGATGGGGTGCAAAAGAAAAACAAGTGGTGTTAAGTGTTGTATAGAACTAGGCACACTCACACAAGGAGCCTTTTCACAAATTTGAACTCCACTCACAATTATTTCATTTGTTATGGGTAAGCAATAGTTGTTTTGGGGAATATGCATATTTGCTTTCTTGTCAAGAGTTACATGAAAAGATTGATACTACTTACATGTATGCACAATAAATATAAGGCTACAGCCAGCTGCCAGTTAGCTTAGCCAAGCATAAAGATTGGAAATGGGGAAACAACGAGCCTGGTTATATTCCATAGCTAACAATATCTACCTGTCAGCACCTCCAAAGCTTACTAATTAACATACTATCTTCTTTAATCTGTACAAAACAGATACATAAAACACAAAAACCACACATAAGCCCAGCAAAAACTAAAAGCTTTTTTTCCTTTTTTACAGTTTGTTTTTTGCAAATTAAACAAACAGGATAAAAATATTTAGTTAGCTTAAATGGTGCTGGTAGGCTGATTGTGTTAGCTACGGACAAAGCCAGGGTAGCTGTTTTCCCCTGTTTTCAGTCTTTTCAGTAAGCTAAGTTAACTGGCTGCTGGCTGTTATATTTATCAAACAGACATCAGAGTGGTATTGATATTTTCATGTAACTGTTGGAAAGAAAGACAACATGTGCATTTGCAATAGTTTCCGCTCCATTTTAGCTACAAAGTGAATCATCTCACTTTTATTTGATGAGAGTTGCACAGGCGGGGTACATGCTCCCAAACCAGCTTTACAACCTAGCTTGAACTAGTAGAAAGTTATTAATTTGTGACAATTTATCTTTCATACATAACATTCTAACTGTGCATTGTCTCTACATCACAGTAACAACTTCTGTCCATTGAAGGGTATCTGAGGCCATGTCCACACTACTGCGTTTTTGAATTAAAATAGAGACCTTTTGCTACGTTTGCACCTCCCCGCCAGACTATAACAGCGAAAAACGAAGACCTTAAACGGAAATGTTTGGAAACACTGTCACCCCCGTTTTCAAAACTCCAGGGGGCGTTTTAGTGAAGATGTGTCAAAAAGGAGGACTTTAGAAACGATGACACAGACGCTCACGCTCAGCTCTCTGATTCGTTCTGATAAGTTTTCTGCTGCCACACTCCCATGTTACATTCAGTAACAGTCCCAGCTTGTTATTTGTGCATGCAAAAAAAAGAAAACTTCTTTGTCTGTATTTATTAATTCATTCGCCAAATCTTCTGTAAGTAGGAAGAGACCATCTGCTTCATGTTTACACTGGCACGCGCATGTCCAGTGTACCTGAATGGCCAATAGATGTGCATTTTCAGTCCTTTTAATGTAGACAGGGATCAACTCCAAAACGCAGCTAAAAAGCTGGTGTGGATGGAGATCGTATTCGTTTTAATTCTCCGTTTGTAAACTAAAATGGAGTAGTGTGGATTGGGCCTAATGCTCGGTAGGGAGGTTGGGGGTCGGGGGGGCAGAAGGCATAAGCTCAGTGTGTTTCTATACCAGTGTTTTATTGATGGTGTGCGTGACTATCTGCTAGGCAAATGATATGACGTGTGTTACATAGTGATGCAGATAGATTACGGAAGTAAAGGCTCGACTAAAACTTAGCTGTTTTCAGGCAGTTCAGGAGCAGTGTTTAGTGAGGTAACTCCCTCTCGGGTGGACCTTGGGCTTTTTCATTTTGCAGACCCATTACATGCACAAAAAAAGATATGTAACACAATTCTGGAGAGGAAAAAAGGCAAAAAGCAAAATATGACTTCTTTAAAGCAAACACAATTGGACTACTTTGCAAACAACATGTGTGAATAATCAAAAATCTTGAACAAGTAGTCTACTTTCTGCTTTTACCAGCCATCCATAGAAGCCCATGGAGCTGATATTTTCCTCCTCAGTGTATCATGACTGGTGTTGTCGTCGAGACTGCTGCACAGTTCTATCAGTCTATGCTGAGATGGACACAAACAGCATTAGTCATCCCAGCCAACCGAGCAAGATAAAATGTTACGGTCAAGATAGAGTGTCTGCGGTGCCGAGGGAAAACCGAAAAGAACGTTGTCTTCTGCGCTTGTAGAGCGGATTCTGCAGCTTTTCTCATTTATGTGTTCCAGCTGAATGGGATGGCTGCCAAGTTCAGGATCTGGCCTGACATCAGAATTTCCCGGGGCGATAAAGAGACTCTTGTTTGAATCACAGCTAATAGACAGTGGGAGAGAAAAAAATACTGTGATAGTGAGAGAGTGATATGGGCAATTAGAGGAATGAAATTTCCACTAGACAAGAGAGACAGCAGTGTATGTGTGCATGGCCTCCTTCACACCTACAAACACCAACAAATTACACACACATACACATTCACAGAATACAAAGTAAATTTCTGAAACTGTAGCACATTGAATGTGTCAATTATACTGATTTCAAATTAACAATTTTAGAGTGGTATAGTGAAGTAGACAGTGATGGATTGTGCACCCACCTAGCTGTTTCCCTCAAGCCTGCAGATCTGGACATAACAATATTTGCTTTCATTCTTGAATATTTGGGGGGATTAAAACCTCTGGGCCTGGGAGCTGAAGGTTGGGTGTGCATGTGGGGGGTACTCGTCCTTTAATCTCATTCTCACAGTGTCTACCTTTGATATAGCAGTATCCCATTTGAGCCTGACCAGGGCTGAGAGGGAGAGCCGCGAGGAAGGGGAAGGGGCAATGATGGGAGAGAGACAGAGAGAGGCAATGAGGGGTACTGGAGGCAGTGAAGGAGGGAATGGAAGGAGGTGGGGGGGGTTGGAGCGGGGGGCGGGGGGCTGTCGGGTCTAAACTCAAGGGATTAACGGGGTGACTTCTCCTCTGGAATGTTCCACTGACAGCGAAGACCCGCCCACCCACAGCTGCCTGCTTCAGACAGGTGCACAGCAGAGGCAAGGCGGGTGGTGGGTGGATGGGTGGGAGAGACAGGGTGGCTAAAGTGGTGAGGAGGAAAACAGACTTCCATACGTCGCCACGGACTGACGAGTAAATCAATAAACAATTGGGCCAAAGATCTTCTCTGGAGCGTTTCAAAGCAAACGGGTCCATCAACCTCAGCTGTGGCATGGCGAGATTACGCCACCTGAAAACAGGAATCTTTCCAAATATAGCATTGTAGAAAGGTTGCTACACAATTCGAAACAAGTCTGGAGTAAAGTTAGAGTAAAAACCCTCACAAACACCCTCCTAAGCAGATTTAAGAGTCAGCTACATCTGTGGTTTGGTAAATATGGAAAGCCAGTAGTGAGCCTCCCTGAACAAGCAAGCTGAAAAAGTGTAAGAAAAACCTTGCACATAAACCACTCTGTTGATCTTCACACCAGAACAATGCCCGTGTATCTCTCAGTCCAGTCATTTAAACAGCATGCTGTATACAAAGCAGACATGACAGCATTTTATAACACACACAACAGTAGGTGAATTCATTTGTCCTGCCATACTTTATGCTTGGGAATGTACGAGAGCTTGCCCACGCTTGCTGCGCAGTGTTAAGTATTACTTTGCAGAAATGGAGGACAAAGGATTAATTTTCTGCACGGTTATTGCTACGTTGCTTTCATTCCATATCGGTAAATGTACTAAAGTTTAAGTAACATCCTCAGGTTGTGTCAAATAGCAACAAAGAGAATAAACACTGCTGCTGATCTACAACAATCCCATGTTCAGAGGGGAAAAATCCCTCACATGTTTCCCTTTGAAGCCGGTGGGATTCTTGTAGGTAGTGTGCCTCTAAGATGTTTGATTGATAGAGCGTCTGTGAAATCTGACTCTTTGTTTTGCTCTCTCTTTGGTGACCTGCACTGCCATGTCTCCCATGTTTTCAGAAGTTAGTCTATCCAAACATCAGGTGAAAACTGGGGGGACAACACACCACTCAGGTGGTGGGTCTAGAGTCTCTGAGGGGTCAAAGGTGATAAAACAGGGTCATTCTGGCATCCAGGTGGATGCTCTGGAGGAACATCAGAAACATCTGGTTTCTGAGTTATCAGTGGCAAAAAGAAAAAAACACAGGTGTGGTGTAACAGTTTTTTCCTTGCACGTAGTTGAAGAAGTACATTTTAAAGAGAATATGGCTTTGTAATGTGAAGGTGATGTGGGCTGTGAGCTTCAATTGCTCTAAATTGCAATAAATGTATAGACTGCTGCTTCATTGGTCTCTGTCCACTTTGGCCCAGACTGAAATCTCAGCAATTATTGGATGTTTTGCCATTAAATGTTGTACATGGTTCCCAGAGGATGAATTCTACTGACTTCGATGATCCTCTAACTTTTTGTGCAACGCCACCTGCTGGTCAAAGTTTTCTCTTCTGTGAAGTGTCTCAACATGTTCTTGATGTATTTGAACAAAACCTTGACACACAAGACACTCATGTTCCCAAGAGGATGAATCCTATCAACTTTGGTAATCATCTGTCTTTTGCTTTAGTGCCACTATCAGAATGACATTTGTTCTTCAGCTGTGGTTTGTTTTTATATTAAGTGAAACATTTTAGTATGTTAACACGCAAAACTCAGGTGTGTTAGAGCTACGCCAAGCACAGTAACAGTTTACAGTTGAGATCTTAATTCTTCATTTTTTATGTTTTATTTAGTGTTGTCTTCATTTCCAAGGATAAATTATATTTCACTATAGAAATAAATATTTTGCACATTGCTATATCAAATACAATAATCTACTTAGAGTTGTCATATAGCAAACAACAGGAAATGAAAAAAATCTCTGCACATGGATTGAATTTCCTGTTCTTTCCTGTATGTATCCAGATTAAGTATTCACTATTCTAGAAAAATTGAGGCCTCTTCAAATCTATGGTGCCTTACAGTCTTGCAATTATACAGGATGGATTTTCAGTTGGCCACAGTAGTGAGGAAGATGGTGTTGACAAAGCAGGTGTGTCTCTGCCACCCCACCATCCAGGGTGTTTTGGGCAGATCATCCAGGCATGTGTGCAGACCACCAGGCAAGGCTTTGTACTTTCCCTGGGAGAGTGTAACTGCAGTGCTCCGGCACAAGGCCGGCACAAAGCAGCCACTCACAACATAACTCTCCTCCAGCCACTCACTACACATAACCAGAATAACACAGGGGTTGATTAATAGATCATTAAATCACACGACTCACAAACAAGCCAGATGCAACAGGAAAGCAACCCGACAGGCCGACAGTAAACACACCTCATGATTCTTTCCTTCATTAATCCTGCATACTCTAACACCACATCTGTAGTTGAAGTATGGTGCCCTCTATTGAAAGACTATCACCCTGCTTCTTTATAAGTGTCTCCTTGAGCAAATTTTGTTACATGAATCCTAAAAGTAATATTTACGAGTAAGAAAGTAAAGATATCTTCTCATGCTTCTCTCCTCTCATGCTTTCTCGCTCATTTTTCAATGATGAATAAGGTGGCTTAATGATTTATTAGATTTGCCGAATCCAGCAAAGCTACAAATCATGAAGGCCTTGTGGTCACATTGTTCAAACGTGGGGATCGGTCAGCCGCTGTAATCCGCGTTGAAATGCCCCTGAAAGAGGCTCTTGTTGCCACCCTTCCTCCCCCTCCATCTGCTGCAGAACGTTAGAAGTCAGGTTATGTGAATGGCCAGTGAGAGAGTGCTGCTTAAATGGCATTAGTTTTGAATGTCTGTGTTAGAGCAAAGACCTGCCATTCTACTGAAGCTGTCTGAGATCTGGGTGCTGTGGCCCTGAGACTGGGTTTGGATGAAGAAACACTGGCACTCCTAGCAGGGCTGGTAAAGTTACCTTCAATTTAATACAGAACGCTGAAAAGAAAGAGGAGGACTTAGCCAGTCTTAGAAAAACTTGTTCATACATTTATCTTTACTTGGCTCGACTACGTTTTTTACAGGTCTCTCTAAAACGTCGGTCAGACAGCTGCAGCTGATTCATAACGCTCTCTCAGACCAGGAAAGTGGATCACATCACTCCATTTCTCAGACTTTTGCACTCTCAGACCTCTCAGATCGTCTAGACCGGTCTGCTTGCTGTCCCTAAGAAAAAGAAATAATTGAGAAGTAGCTCTCAGTTTTCATGCGCGATCTGGAACAAACTTCCAGAAAACTCGATGTCTACTCCAACTCTCAATTCTTTTAAATCGAGGCTTAAAACTTTTATTAAATTAAATTTGGTGCTTAAATATCTCTATCTTCTTTTTCGTTTTACTCCTTCTCAATCTTATGTATTTTTACATTGCCTTTCTTTTCTTAATGCCTTTTTATGTCTTATGTAAACCACTTTAGATATAATTGTGGTTGAAAGATGCTATATAAATAGGCCTACACTTACCTCGCCTTGATAACGAATTCCTACCCCACTTCCTTCAATGCCAAACTTTTATATTTACAGCAGCTGTGTGTAGTTTTCAGCGGCCTCTAGCGGTGAGGTTTCAGATTGCAACCACTACTTTCTAAGAATTTGCTTGTGCGCATGAGTGAGCACCTAATGACCAAGCACATGGCATCGGTCAAAACCGAGACCACCAGAGACAGCATAGCACAAAATGGGAACTATATGTTTATCAGCTTGATGTTGAACTTATCCATGCACTTTAGTATAGCAGTTAGACCACAGACATACATTACTGAATGAGTCTTCCATTGTGTTGTTGTCCTGCACCATTATGTTGCATTTATGCATGTTATGTAGGTCACGCAAGTTACAGCAACTGAGGCGAAGTAGCTGTGTACCTGAGTATCGTTAAAACGGCAATTAATCTAAATTGAACATTATGCAGCAAACAACGCCAGATCTGTGCCAATCTATCTGGCTGCCCCTGCCTCGCATCACTGGCTGGTAGAACAAAATGTTCCACATTTGCTATGTACCATTAAATCATTTTTTGCAGACTAAAATCAGTGCTTTGACATAGTACTGATGGTGCACAGGATAAAAATTTGGATCGCGTTAGCTGGTCAAGTAATGTGGCAAGCCATACAACTATAGAAACTGGTCTGCGTTGGCCAGCAAACCAACTTTATCTAACTTGATACAGCTAAAAAACAAAATCACAATATATTGTTTGCAGTAATGTTAGTTTACCTGTCCAATATGGACAATTAAAGCCACTCCTGAGTCGGTTTTGAAAACAATTCAGAAGTCCATGACTCAAACGCCTTTCCGATGTTGACCCTGTTTTCGCCAGACATTAGGCTGATTCTAGTTTGACCTGATGGGCTTCAGCACATAAAAGTTTTTTGTTGTTTTTTTATAATTACATGGAGTTTATGTAAGTATAACCCAGTCTGTGTTTTTTGTTTGTTTGTTTGTTTTTTAAAAATGTATTTAACAGGGACAGTGCACATTAATCAACACCATAGTAAGACTTTAATGTAAATGAGTAAGCTAAATAGCTCATTTTCATCCATAGTCCCTGAGCAGATTATAAATAATTAATACCCAACATCATCAATACATCAGTACAGTGCTTCAACAAGTACTGCAAGAAAAATTACATTAAAATTATAATGCATATCTACATTACAAAAGTGATAAAAGTATGTATAAAAACAAACAATTTAGTTCCAAATATCAGTATAGTGCCTAAAAAAGTACAGCAAGACAGATAAAATACAATACAATACATAAATACATGACAAAAGTGACACAGGTACAGTATGTAAAAACGTTAAGTTGCAGAATTTCGTGAATATATATGCTTGGATTGCTGGTGGCTACAAGTCTGTTGTGCCTCAATCCATGTCCTAAGTTTATGTTTAGAAGTTACATATACATTTATCTGATGCTTTTATCTAAAGCGACTTACAATTGCTATATATGTCAGAGGTTGTGCTCCTCTGGAGCATTGAGGTGTTAAGTGTCTTGCTCAGGAACACAATGGTGTCTCACAGTGGATTCGAACCCGGGTCTCTCACAACTAAGGGATATGTCTTATCTACTGCTCCATCACCACCCAACAAATAGCTGTTGCATTCTCTCAGTTCAACAGGTAAACTATTCCAGTAACAGGTAGCTCTAACTGAGAATGCTGTCTGTCCAAACTTACTACATCTTTACTGTACAATACAGTCCCCTCTACTAACCGCCCTTGTCTCTGCTCTCCTTCGGCTTTATGAGCTGGTTAAGTGGGGGAGGGGCTAGCCCATGTAACACCTTCAAAACAAGGCAAGCATCTGCAAAAAATTTTAAAACCATCTAAACTGAATTCATTGCATTTTTTAATATATGGCAGTGATGATAGCTATTGACCTTTCTATCAAGAGTTTTTATTATCTGTCTGTACAGTGACTCAATTGGTTTCAGACCTGTAGTGTTTGAGACCAGCTTGTAAAGCAATATGTGAAATCATAGCATGCAGAAAGAGCTTGGCTGCCTCGGTTGTTGAATATGGTCTATTATGTCTAAAATTAGCCAAATGAATTCAGTCATGTTGGTGATTTTTTTTACCTGCTTTTTAAATGTCATCTTTGAATGTTGTGCTGGGAGCCAGTCGTTTTTTTGGTTTTAACAGACTCCATTTCATAAGGCTGTAGAATTTAGCGTGTTATAGGGTTAGGTAGTACAGACATTAGAGTGATCTTCTATTCTAACTATATTTTTCTTTAGATTTATTTGTTTGTGTTCTTTATGTAACAGAGGATATAAGTAAGGGAGAAAGTCAAGAACATGGAAGAAAGGATTGCCAAGTAATGTGATGGAAGAATGGTAGATGCTGTATATGTAGCTATATTATGGAAAAACTGTTAATATATAAAGATAATTGAAATGGTGAACAGATTTAAATGGTTTCCCAATTTTCATGCCATCCATTACTCCCCAAATCTGGTTCCTACCCACCAGTGAGACTCAAAGGGCCCTGTCTTACACCCTGCGCAAAGCATCACATTGCTAGCTCGAGGCAGCAGAAAGTGATTGCGTCTTTTCCCTGCTATATAAAGGGTCTGGTCATAAAATTGATCTTTCTGTTTAATAGCGAGGTGGTTGAGAATGGGTGATATAGGCTGATTTGTCTCCCCATTAAGAAAGACACACAAGACACTCATACATCAACACAACCCACAAAAAAGAAGTCACCTGGAAGACAGATATGTGACCCGTGACCAGTTCATCATAGTTGATAATAATGAAGTGAAGTAAGGACACAGATGTTGCACCGAGGATATTTTATTATGTTTTTTATAATGTGCCATTGATGCACATTTTAAATAGCAATACACCAAGGTACAAGCGTCATGTGCTTAGATTGTTAAAATAGGACCCAAAGACCTGCAGAGGTGTGGCCAAGTGATGAAACCTCCCTTTAAAGGTGGACAGGGGATGTCAACAAATGCTAAAGCATGTTATGACAAATTAGACAAGGCGATTGTCACACTATCATGGCTTGATGATTCCACACAAAGCACTTCTTTGAGAGCATTTTTTCTTTACTTGGCCAGGGAGTCAGTCACATCCTTTCAGAGTAGGTCCTGGAGAGCCACTGAGACTCTTACCCACAATTACACATCACCCTTCCTCTACCCCACAACCACCATCCCTATCAAAGGCTTAGCGTGATCTGTGGACAGATGAAGGCGAAAATGTGATTTTGAAGGAAAAAATTAGGAAAAGAAAAGAAAATGTAAGAAGCTTGAAGTACAGCACATAGAACAATAGAAAACCTACTGTTCAACAATGACATGCACAGTTTACTTTCATACGTTTTATATTCTTTCTCACACTTTCTCTGGTGTCTAAGTTAACAAGGAGAAACTGTGAAACAGAGAAAAGTGTGGGATGGGGGAAGAACAGGTGGTGGGGGGTTGATGAGGTTGATGGCGGGGATGAAAGATGTGTTGTTGAAGGAGACAGCATCCAAGGTGTCAAAGCAAACAGGGCTAAGCAGAGGGGTCACAGGTGTGCAGTCTGCTCTCCTGACTACAGACAGGCTGCGGCACAGACAGCCGTAAGCGCCCAGCACGCATACCATACAGCCGTGTGCCCCGCAGGACTCTCTCTGACCGGCCCCCTCCTCCATCCACCTGGATCAGCAGCCCAAGCGAGGGGGGGGGCAACAAACTTTTGTTGTGAGGTTCAACACACTAAAAATGATACATTACAACACAGAGAAAAAATGTGAGGGGCCCTTTTTCCATTAACTTTTAAATGTGTGCATCTTGTTAATGTTATGGCATTAAAGATTACTGGTATGCATGTTTTGTATTATTTAGTCCCTAATTCAGAAACACATCATATCTTTTTGTCAGAGAGTGGTGTGTTCCTCTGTGTAAGAGGAAAGTAAATTAAGTCTTCCAACTGATTTATTGAGTATGTCCTCCTTTGTGAACAAGCATAAGGTTGTAGAGTTAATACCTGAAGCTTTCTTTGTCTGACTCTTGCACTCCAGCCCTCTACAATGATTTCTCTCCCTCTAACACTCACACACTCTTTTGCTCACCATCACACTGCGTCCCCCCACCACCGCCTCCGAGGATAAGCTGTGGTTGGGCCCTGACATCCCAAGTAATTTACTAAGTCAACACAGAGTGAAGAGGGCCCGTGTGCTGCAGAGAAAGCCCCTCTGTGCAACGGCTGCGGTCCCTGAGGAGGCATGGCACACCACAGCACAAGGCTGCCATGCTGGGAATCATTTAAAAAAGACTACTAGTATTAATACAAAATATGTGTGTAAATACAAAGTTAATACATAATAAATATATAGTAATTTATATGTTTAAAATATATTTACTAATCCATACAAATGGACAGTTTATCAAACATTTGATGTAACACCTTGTTTGAGTTGTTCATCCAAAGAAACATGTTACAGTAGTTGCTGTGATGCATTACTGTAGTGGTAGGATGCTACTAACACTATGAACTCTTGCTACCTGTAAATTTAGTAAATGCGCGAAGTGTGTGGTACAATATATAATCCAGATCATCTCACCATCATCATGCTGAACTGCTTGAATCTTTATCAGACTAAGTTTTCCTAGGTCTAGAACTTTTACTTACCATGGTTTTTTTGTTGATTTTTGAAGATTTAAAAATTTACAGTTGAGGTTTGGTGCAGTTTATTGTGTTTTCCATATTCTAATTCATAACATTAATGTATATGATCTGCTCTTTCGGCTCATTAGGCCTCTTTAAAAGTGCATGTTTACTTTTGATAGACGTATCCTTTTGACAGGCACAGTCGAGAGATGACATGCATTAAAGGTCCCCTGTCCTGCACCTACATGACTGGCATCCTGTCCCTAATGCCGGTCACCAGAACAGACCTGATCATTTTCAAATCACAACCCCTCGACTGTACTCCACGATGATTCACAACTTTACATTTATTAATTAAAGGTCATCACGTAAAGTCATGGGATAATTTCTTAGCTTAACCACCTTTGCCCATTCACAAGTTATTTTACATAAATCTAACGCAATGTTTCTTAAAATTCCAAGATGGCAAATACAGAATCTCACAAGAGTGAGTACATCCGCTCACATTTTTGTAAATATTTGATTGTATCTTTTCATGTGACACTGAAGCAGAGCATGATCCCCTCCCTTCGGAGACTGGGCCACAGGGCAGTATTTCAACATGATGACGACTCCAAACGCACCTCCAAGACGATCACTGCCTTGCTAAAGAAGCTGAGGGTAAAGGTGATGGACTGGTCAAGCATGTCTCCAGACTTAACCCCTATTGAGCATCTGTGGGGCATCCTCAAACGGAAGGTAAAGGAGCACAAGGTCTCTAACATCTACCAGCTCTGTGATGTTGTCATGGAAGAGTGGAAGAGAAGCTCTGGTGAACTCCATGCCAAGAAGGTTAAGGCAGTGCTGGAAAATAATGTTGGCCACACAAAATATTGACTCTTTAGGCCCAGTTTTGACATTTTTACTTAGGGGTGTACTCACTTTTGTTGCTAGCAGATAGATTAGATATTAATGCCTGTGTGATGTGTTATTTTGATGGGACAGCAAATTTACACTGTTTTTCAAGCTGTACATTCACTACTTTACATTACAGCAAAGTTACATTTCAAATGAAAAGATATATCAAATATTTACAAAAAGGTGAGGGGTGTTCTCACTTTTGTGAGATATTGCATACAAGTAAGCCAAGTTTATGCATCTTCATCTAAGCTTAGCTAATATACATAATTTTATAAAACAGTTATTCTATGTTAACTCCTTACTTGCGCTACATAAAACTCTAGATGTATAAATAAAATAAACAAGAAAAAGATTGCGGTTTGGGCTCCTTAAAATACAATTATTCTTGACAACAGAGGGATCCTTAATGGGAAAAGTCCCAATAATGTTTTTATCATTTTCACCAAGGAATAAAAATGACACTATATCACAATTAACTTCTCATGCACGTTTGAGATACTCTTGCATGATGACGTGTCACAGAATGTGGCAAGTACCGCTCCAAATAGAGTCTACAACAATTTATCTCTGATACAAAAACTACTGTGGACTATCAGAGGTAGGAGGTAAAACCTTACTCATGAACATGAATCTGCACACGCACACACATACACACACACACACACATAAACACATATGCTTGTTCAGGTGCAGCACTCCACTCTCACTGCAGGCTGCTCCTTGTAAAGGGGCCTTGGTAATCACTGTGTTTGCTTTCCCATTAGGCTGCTCTTATGATGTGAGGGCTACCTGGGCCCTCCACTCCCTGAGGAGAGCTTTTCACTCCTCTCCAAAATGCATTATGAAGAATTAGTCACATAAACACCTGCAAATTAAGAGTCAGAGACACACCAGAGACAACCTCGTGAAGAAGTGTATCTTTCACTTAAACTCCCAGAGCTTTTCTGGATTCACTGTAGAGTTGAACATATTTCTGCTCTTCTCTCCTCTTTCTTGTGCCCTTGAGCAAGGCACTGAAAACCTAATTGCTCCCTTGCAGTGTTTGTACTGGGAAGCTCACAAGTTGTGATTGTTGTGTGTAATTGTACAAAATGTGAAGCAAGACGCTGCTGAAAAGAGCATGCATGCTCAGCAATACATTTCCTTAGGTAAATAAATGTTTAAAAAAAAGAAGTTGCTTGTCTGAGTCTGAATGACTTGGGGTTGATTTCATCCCAGTTTGCCTTCAGTGTCAGCAGAGCACAAAGAGACTTATTCCCCGTCAATGGCAAAACTCATGCAGGTGTTTACTTTTGATTATTTTTTAAGATGAGTTGAGATTGAGATTTAGTTTGTCTACAGCATCACTGAGGTGATCACAGACACACCAGCCACAGATGTGCGCCGTGCACTGTGGCCCATCACTGCAGATGTTCACAAGAGGTGGATTAGGGAGATACAGGCATCTAGGGAGGTGATGGAGCTTTAAACAATGAGGGACCCTGAGAATTTACTGCCCGGCTCACTGTGGATAGAAGAATGGGCTGCTTCATTTGCAGAGAACGAGCTTTATGCAATGACGGACGATGAGTCAAGAGGAACCCCGTCCTGAACTCAACGCGGAATGTTTCATTTACAGTCACCCACATGGACACCCCGGCCCGCGCCTCGTCTGCCAAGACACAAGATGGATGGGGATTTCAAACAACGCAGATAATTCAGAACTCAAACTTCCCCCACCGCACAAAAGATCTACATTCACTCAGACAGACAGTAAGGAACTACCCACTCTCTCTCACTTTGTCTTCCCTTCCCACATGCTCAGTACCTCACTGTTATCTCACTGTCTCTGTCTCTTTCCTCTGTCAGTGATTTGTCATCTTTAAATGATTCCACCGAAGGAATTCCAGGCAGAAAAACACATGCATGACACCGTTTTTACAGAAATTATTAAAGCCAACATTTGCAGTGTAAGCAAACAGGATTTTTATCCACAAACCCTTCCTTGTGTGCGTATTTTGTTTAGACCCCTGCACCATACAGTTTCTCGGGCTTTGAGACAATATTTTGACTGTAGCAATTACAGTATATGAAATGTAATTATTCTAGTTGTCAATTAAATCAAGTGTGACGATCACAGCTGGCTCCTAAAGATGAAGTTGCAATGTTGCCATGCTGAGATTGAATCCAACAGAATGAAGGATTATCTTTATGAAAACATCATAATGTAGGTTATGTTGCAACTCTGATGAATGTCTGGCAAACACCAGTTGAAATCAAAACCATGAAAGAGGCATCGACCCAGGTATGTTTTTCCATGTTCAAGTTCAAACTCTCCACTTAATCCATCCGGTTCAAGATGTAAGTTTTATGAGTCCTTAAAGACAGTATGCTGGGTCGAAGCCCACCATCTGAAGGTGTTTACTTGTTTTGCTCTCAAGAAAACATCAACATTCAAGAAATATGGGGCTGCATTATGGCTCTTTTCACCATGATGTAAGCTGAGTAAAACCCTGTAGTGTTCAATGTTGGTCAGTGCTGGGAAGGCTCCTCACTGGGCTAGGTCATGTACAAGCCACGGTCATCAATCACAAACAGCGGGGACTGCGTAGCGACGAGCTGGCGAAAGGAGTTGACGGCTTGACATGGCTTGGCTTTCGGTGTCTCCTCGAATTCCAGGCCATCGCTGACTGAAAGGATTACTTGCATAATCTAATATTTGGTGGCACAAGAAAGCATTCATGCCTCATTTTGCTAAGTTTTTATTGGCTTTTTATATGTGATTTAGTAATGTGTGGCTCCCAACCCAGCTTCCAATCCTGATATTTTTCTTTGCATATCATTAGTACTTTTTCATTAGGATTTAAATTTGTCATGAGAATCCAAATTTAACTCTTTATTTCACCTCCTGAGACCTACCTTTTAAAGTCTATTCATTCCCCCAGCAACACAAGCCCCTATTCCCCTAAGCGAAGCCCCTATTCCATGTTCTCGATTGTAGTAGTCTCTTTCATGCACATAAACTCAGTTTAAAAAAAAAGCTATAACATCTGTCTGTTAGAGCCAAGTCAGTGTAATAGAATGATGTAACCATTTAGTGCTACAGGGCACGGAGTGCGTGGCAGGTTGGTGACTTGGAGCAGGACCAGTACACAGTCAACAAGCCCTCTTAGCAATTTAGCAAACCTTTAACACAAACACATAACTAGAGTTTAAACTGTGGTGCAAATCATGCGAGTTTTGTAAAATTGTAAAGTGCTCTGGGCTGAACATATGTTAGTTATTTAGGGCTGAAACAATTCAACTTGTCATGAAAAACATGTTTTACCTAACTGTTCTTTGTGCTCACTTTAACTGAAACAAAACAAGTGAAAATATTTTTTGACGAGTTGTGACAAGATTATGACTTTCCTGGCACTGGCAAGCACTAATGTTGCTTTAAATGGTATTACAGACAGATGATTATGTGATCAATGCCCATATACCTTTCTTGCATCTACTTGCAGCTGAGTGAGAGATGAGCAGTCATGATAAAGACATGGCACCCTGTCACTTTCGTCTTTGTCTCATAACGGTGATGACACTATCTGTGACTCATCCTGCAGACCAGAGCCGTCAGAGTCATCTGTTATTCTTTACCTATGGCAGTGTCTGTTCGTGCAGAGAAGGGGGAAGAGATGTTGCGCCATGACCCACAGCGGTAAGTTTACATAGCTCAGATACCCTAAGAGATACCCAGGCCTCTCACTGTGCACATCCCCGTCACACTGAGAACTGATAGGAACTAATCAGTAAATGGTGGTTTTAACTGGTAGGGGGATCTGACATGAGCTGGACCTCACAGGATCTCCACCATGTTGTCTGAACGTGGGACAGATTCTCAGATTCACAACAAAACCTGCTTTCTTCCACTTTGTGGAGGCTGCGCTTCACAATAACTTTTTATGGCACAGTTTTCCATCGATTAACATAACATTCATTTATAAAAGTTAAAAAATGTAATCTTGTTGCATACAAATTGACTAATTGCTTTTATATTTTGGATACTGCTAAGCACAAAGTAATCAAGGCACATCATACCGGCTCTGTGAGGCTATTCTTAAGCACAGCAGTGCTTTGATCTAAATGCTAGAGTCAGTTTCCTAAATACTTTGAGATAAATGCAAACGTCAGTATGCTAAAAT
Organism: Lepomis gibbosus; assembly: GCA_029875015.1. Lineage (NCBI taxonomy): Eukaryota > Metazoa > Chordata > Actinopteri > Centrarchiformes > Centrarchidae > Lepomis > Lepomis gibbosus. The sequence goes on along the minus strand of JAPMOB010234259.1, from coordinate 4,005 downwards.
TGCTAATTGCTAATAATATGCTGATATTTAGGTATCTTAAGGTATACAATCTTAGTTTGTTAGCAAGAGCATGCTAACATCTCACACCATCCCGTGCTGAATTTAGCTCTTTAACACAAACACAAGAGCCTTTTTTTGGGTTAAGTTAGTGATGTAATTTCATGAGCTAACATAAAAGTGACAAATAAGCAGAGATGCACACATTTCAACACAGATCTTGACACATGGATTTTGACAGCTTAAGATAGATGTCAACTTTAATGAGTGCTATTAGTTGAGGAAATCGTCAAAAAATGTTCAATTTTAATACAAAACTTGTGTGACTCAAACAGCTGGTAACCAGACATCGTACAACCATTGAACTTTCTGACACAGAAGAATATAATCCAAAAGTTTTTCCAAAGTTTCCTCTCATACATGCTCAGTTTCTATAGTGAAATATGGTAGTTCATACCTATAACGTTAAAACTTTAGTTTATTGTGTGATTAGTTGCTGAATTTATCAGTTTGGAACATCATTAAAAGAATGGTTCGACAGCTAAAGCTGGCTGCTCCTGCCATGCATCAAGGTTAGTATAAACAAACCTCTCCACATTTTCTTTGTAGCGTTAAAAACGTTTCTTGCAGGCCAAATCAACACGTTGACATAATACCGGTGGGACACAGGATAGTAATGGGTCATGTTGCATCAGATAACATTAGCAACTGCTAGGCGTTAGCCCGCGAGCTAACATTACTCTCTCTCATCATCTCATTTCATCTTGAAATATATAAAGATGCAGCCACAGGTCTATTTAGAGAAATGCTATTTTCATTTTACATGAAAGTTTCTCAAATCAGGAGCAGTTATCATCTGTAAACATCTTTATGTATGAAACAAAATGCACATGATGCTTCACAAATTAACTGTCAACATGTCGCTGTTATGCGATGCTGTTAGCGACAGTGTACTGGGGCTTCCATGCGGCTCAGAAAGGTGACAGAGTTTCTATGGTTGGCTCACCACACAGACTTGCTCTGTCCCAACCTGCCGAGCGTCGGACTCCCTGCGTCAGACCTGGCTTTGGAGAGAAGGGCTATATTATGGGGTCTTGGCCCCTGCCTCTCCCCTGTAGTTCACAACTTTTTCACCACAAGAAAATGTCAGGGATGGAGGTTTTTATTTCACCCCGAAATTTCCCTTTCTAATCACGCGTCTCAGCTCTTGGCTCGAGCAGCTGGGAAACTCACCACCCAGTCGTATCCAGAAACACGTCTGTGCTATCAGCCACTGCATCAAAATCTATTTGCCATCCAAACACAGCGATAAATTAATTCAGAGCTGGGACACTGATTTAAATAGATGTTTGGCTGTACCTTCTCAAATACCTGCCCTGATATGTGATACTGGGAGGATTTACATAAGTGCTTTGTAGATCTTGTCACAAGAAATATATGACCAATAAAGTAGTAGAGACCTCTTACCATCACTGCACATGACATCAACGGACATCTCTCATGAACCTTCAGAGCAGAAAGGACAAGCAAGGATAGAGGATTTAAGACATCCAGCAGATAAAACGTTCCCACAGCCTCCACCAAACACTCTCTGACATTTGTTAAATTTCTCCATGTGCTCTGCAGCTTGACCTTTGGCTCCTTCTATATAAAGGTGTCATGTCCTGGTCAAAGGAGGATATCAGTCAGTATAAAACAAGACTAACAGTCTGAAAGTACAGTTCAGAGCTCTCATTCTTCAAATTTGTGAGGAGTGATGCGTAGGAATTTGCAAACATTTGCTGCGAATTTTCTTGTTACAAACACTCCTAATCCTCACTCTCTCCCTAACAGGAGGGAAAGATGATTGCTCCTCCTCAGGGAGAGATTTATAGCAATTGTTTCTCTTATTGTACCGGGCCCTGTCTGCCAGATCCATTGTACCTTAAATGACAGATAAACTTGTTGATTTGATGTTTGAGAGTTGGCTTCTGAGAAGAAAGTACAAAAAATTAAAGTCTTGGGAAAGAAAAATGCTCCAGTGATCCTGCCTTCCCCGCATGGGCCCCTGTAAATGTCTGCTCATAATTTTAATGACACTTAAGTTGCAAAGGTTGTGGAGAAACACCTCAAAAACAAAAGATACAATTTTCAGTGGACTTCTGCTCTGTGATGGTTTTTGGAAAGCGGACCTCGAGTCTTTGTTTGTGCAAAATCAAACTTTAATCTGGTGCTTTTGATAGATGTAGCCTTTTATTTCAAATGTTTATGGAAATACCCAACAACACTCTTGTGTGGTCCTGTGTCTAATGAAACACACTCACGTATGCCTCTCATTACCATCAGATCACTGGCCAGCACACAATGTTCACCATAGAGTGTGTTTTCCGAAGGGGAGAGAACAAGTGGGTTTTCCTCCTCACCAGGGACCATCACATCTGTGAATGTGGGTGCTACGGATGCATCCAGTCCCAGCTCAAGGCTCTGAAGGCCAGCTGTGTTGTTGCTGTCAGCTTCATCCTCCTCCGGTTCATCTCCTCTGGGCCACATGAGCTCCCATGGAGGGCTTCAGGAGGATTAGCACACCAGAGGAAGGGTCATGGGTTCAGGAGCAAGTGTTCAGGGGTCAGCCTGGGGTCCTGCATTTGATCTTGTCTCAAGTAGAAATTAATGTCCTCTGATGTATTATTTTGATTGAACTGGCTTACACTGATATGAGCCTCAGTTCGTTAACCTATCAAGTGTAGTTTACTCACACCCAGGCACACAAGGGATTCTGCTTGTCAGAGGGGCACAAGATCACTTGAGTCTGGTGTTTTCCTGTTGAGCTGCAGGTTGTGTTGGTCTGGGCTGACGGATGGGGTTGGGGGCGTTGGTCACAAACCACACAGCACATTGAGTTGTCATCAGTTTTCAGCAGCAATGCGCTTTTGTCTTGGAAGCAAGACAAGGGACAAGAACAAGGCAAAAGGGAGCGGGCCAGTAGGTGTGCACATTTGATGCATAACAATTATGTGTGGACAGACGCATTGTAATGCCACCCTGAGGGCACGGGCGATTCTGTCGCACTCCCCACAGGTGGAAAAACTTTTTCTGCAAATAAAGAGGCCTCTTAAAATTGCACACCTGCACAGAGGCAGCGGCTGCAGCATTTCAAAACTGTATAGCCTGTGGTTATATTCCTATGAACCCAAACCTCAAGGCTAAATATCTCAGCACAAACTCATCTCGTGAAGATCTGATGCCACAATCAGATGCTGATCAGACATGAGGGAAGTTTAGACAAGAGTGTTTGCTTCTCCTGTGTCTGACATTGTGTTGCAACTGCATTGTGATAACCTAGTGGATGTCTAAAGCCACGTCTGCTGGCGTTCCTGTGTACAAGAAGAAACTTGCTCTGTCAAAATAGCTGCCCTTCTAAAAGAGGAGAGCAGATTTAGTTGTTGCAGGTAAACCAGGCTTTTATGTCTCTGCCACCATCTTGATAAACATACATAAACGGTGCACACAGGACAAAGGACAACTAACATTGTGTTGTAGTTCACTATGACAGCAGAGTTTCTCTTCACTGGATGATGTTCACAGATGCTGGGTTGGACAACAGACTTCCTCTCAGTGCATCATTTTGTGCGTGAGAGAGAGGGTGGATAAGGGTGGATAAATTCTTTCCTCTACACTTCTGCCAAAAAGGTTTTGTTCAGTTCTTGACATTGCAAACAAAGAACACAGATTCAATAGAGCATGAGGCATGGATATGCAAAGACAAAAATAAAAACAATACTAAACTAGAACTGCAAGCAGTTGTAAGCGGGGTCCAAGCCCCCTGCGTAACTCGCCCCCCGGCCCCCGCGGAGGGCGCGCGAGTCGTCCCGGGCGCCCCGCACCCGTGCCGCGCAAGGTCCCCGAGTCAGGTCTCGACGGGCCTTTCCAATCAGAGGAAAAACGTCCCAGTCATGCCGCATAAGATACCCAAGTTTAGTGCTGGTCAGCCATTCGTAACCTAGGCAAATTGTGGCGTGGTTTGAAATC
>JAPMOB010234255.1:0-14187 GCA_029875015.1 Lepomis gibbosus | reverse complement strand
TCGGTATCGGCAGATACTCAAAATCAAATGACTCAGACTCAGACTCGAGGGCAAAAAAACCTGATCGGGACATCCCTACTCCTCGGGGTAAATTGTAATAACTTTGGTGATCCCTTAACATTTCCTCTAACATCAGCATCTGGTATAAATTTCAATGTATCTGGTGCTTTGAACAAATAGCTTAATATACTTTTATCACATGGCTGCTTTGTTGTACTATGTATTGTGTATGGTAGTCACTATTTTTACTCTTACTTTTTTACTTTTGTTTTATTGAGCTTTCATACTGCTTAGCTGCTAGCGCTCCCTAATGTGTGACATAGAGGCATGTACATAGCTGAGGTCAAAGTCAAGACTGAAATTCTTTTCTGGAGTGAAACCAGTTTCATATGAGGAAGAAATAGTGCTTATTTGCACAAGAGTTGAAATTATTAAACTACCTTCATTAATTCATGATTTTACTTTAAAGAATGTGGTGAACATAATGATATTGTCACATAATACTGCATGACGACATATAACTTGCAGAAGGGGTATAGCTCAGTGGTAAAGGTCCCCCCTGGGCGCCCCCTAGGGTTTTTTGTGTATCAAAGTGCCAATATGTGAGGAGACACTTGACTTATGGCAGAACATGCAAAGCAATTAAATTCTCATCCAACAAGCAGCAGATGTTGTGTTAATATTAATGACATCATACCTTTGTAAAGGTGCTGAAAATCTCTGGGGTGACCTGGAGGGTCCTTTTCTTTTCCCCGTCATACACAATCTTTGATCCCACTGGAGTGTTGGCCTTGGTAATGATTGCCTTTTCAAAACCATTGCACTTGCTGGTCAGCTGAGATCTGGGGAACCCCAATAACTCAATAACAATAATAACAAACAATAATATAGCAGCACACAACTATTTGCTTAGCCTAAAATTGGGAAGTGGAGTAATGGCATCTGTGTGTGTTGTCATCCTAGTTCTTTATTTTTTTAGTCAGACTGGCCGTGCATGAAAGTCCATCGCTGTGAAACTGTTCTTTAAAGAGATCGATATAAAAGCAGGTTCGTTTATCATCTAACATATCTAACAAATATTTTATATTATACATAATAAACAAAAAGGATCTGTCTGTTTAAAAAAAGGTCGCTCTCTATAGGGATCCTTTCCATAATGTTGTCATGTTGCACATTTAGTAGACGTATGCTGCGTTGATGGGTGCATTTGTCCCCAAGAAGTACATTGCAGCCTGTTTAATGGCTTAATACCCTTAATGAATTAAGGGTTTAACTAGCTAGTTGGTGATTACTGTACAGAAACACTAATTTCTTATAAACATTTTGAGTTTTATTGTCTTTCTTGCCTATCTCACTCAGGTGTGTTTACGATGATTTGTGAGGCACAATGACTGTTTCTCTCAGCGGAGTCTGGTGGGCTGTAGCGCGCATTTGATTTTGCCTGAGATGCTGGTGCTCTAGTGCTTTAGTGGCATTGAATGTTGCATACAGCTCCTTTTTATAATTTAGAAGATGAGCAGGCAGGCTTTGTTTTGATGATTTTAGCTAAAAGGATTATTTTTGCAAGAATGGAAATCTGCCATCTGCCTCTCCTTGTTTTAAGTGGCTCAATCACATGGCATACATGGGTTTTCCTCATCTGACTCATAATGTAAGTTTGTTAAAGGTGCAGTCTGTAAGAAGTGAAACTACGTTCACTGAGCTATAATGTCGGATGTTAGCCTCTTCAGGTGCAATGTGGTATTACGAGACTGACCAGGACTAGCGAGTAACTTTAGCAGATATCTCTGCATCACAATACATAGATGTCTGTGACATAACATCAGAACTGTTACCTCTTCACATTCTGTTGATGATGAGTTTTCATTTTTTTATAAATAATTAAAATTCTGGCCATATCTTAAACATTGTACTTTTAGGATTTGGGGTCCCTTTTTTATTTGATCAGAAAGCAAATAGACTCAGCTGCAACTTAGTATGTTGCAACTTAGTACTGTGTATGTTGATTTATGTGCCCCTCTTGAGTTATGCTTGTGGTACAATCTATTTGAACAACCTATTAATACTCGGTATTAAAAAACTACTACTGTAACAATGTATGGACAATTCCTATTTGGACATTTCTGGCACGGCAGCCTTGAACAATAATAGATCCCATCTGAGAATGCAGAGACAATTATTTGTAATTCTGGCAAAAACTTTGACATGGATTTTGTCTTTTTTACCTGAATTTTTGATAATTGTCCTCCTGCTTCTTCCATGTTTGAGAGTAACGCTCCTTTACTTTGTCGATGATCTCCCTGTGACACACACACACATGAAGAAATATCCCAATACACAGACAAGTATGTAATCCCTGTAACGGTGACATGGCTGGATCTGATGAAGACGTAAACAAATAGGTCACGTAAGGACAAGCAGTAAATGTGTTTGCTCTCACCTGCAGCCTTTGCAGAGGCCAGAGGGCTGAGATGCAGTTTTCTTTTGAAGAGGTGGTTTGTGAGGTAGCACATTGCTGTGGATCGAACAAGAGAGAAACGGAGAGAAACGTTGTTAGACATCAGTTGAGAAGAAAATCATCTTAAATGTTCTGTATTGTTTGTTTCCATGTTCATTGCATAAAGTAACCTTAATTATGTCAGCATCTAATCCAGTGAATGCATTGATGCATGAATGGGAATTGTATGCACAAATTTCTAACTTCAATAAATACTAAAGCAAACAGTGTGATCATACAAATTTATGCATTCAGGAATTTGCCATTGACATGGGGCAGAGCAGTGGTAAATGAGTGAGCTTCATACAACATCAATGAACAACCACTGTACAAACTTATAGTCAGAGAAAGAGAGACCTTTGCTACTTAGCTACATTCCAGCAGGAGACTTCTATTTATTATGAGGTTATTGTTCTTCACTTCCTGTTTATAAGTTTCCACAATCAACAACAATTTAAGAGGAAGTCTTCACACAGCCATACCTGTGGGAGTACAAAACCATTAACCTATGACGAATTTTTAGTATGTCATAGATACAATGGAGTGCATCCAGCTGCTATCCATTAATTTCTGGTAGTTGTTGGTGGGGTTGCTCTTGTTGAGCAGAAAAAGCCTTTCATATGTCACGTTTAATAACTCTTTTTCAGTGTGAGAGTTTCTGCCATTGCTGTTTGGAACTAGCACCAACTTTGTAACATTGTAAAGTTTTGTCACGCTATTTGAATTGATTTTAAGTGAACACAGGGACAACACATACCATGTAGCTGATATGGAGACATTGATAACACTGTATAATTTTCTAAATTTTGTTAGCGAAGAAGGAGACATATTAATTGCAGGCACTGGTAGACAGAGGTTCAGAGGATAATGACACGTGATTTCTTGGTCGCCAGATGACATAGCAAACCAGACACATCCATTATTACTGTCAAAGAATAAGGACTGCTTGGCTTTTCTCACTCTCACTTCCCTTCTCAGCTAATTTCCCTTAAGAGGGTGCAGTGGCATCAATAACATATGGATTTTTAAGAGTTTATCAATCTCACTGACTGAGCCCCAAGATATGGCAGGTTGGGAGAGATAAGCCTGAATAAATATTTCACTAGTGTTTTCATGGATATGTCGATTAGGACTACCTCTGTTTGAACATTTACATGCATGGAGATAGCACCCTCTAAGAAAATACAGGAATGATCTAAGACAACATCTTTCACCCGTGGTAGGAATGGTCAGACTCTTGGAGATGTCCAGAGTGTGCTACTTATTGTGTGCTCATCACAGTCAGTCCAATAACACAACACAGTTCTTTAGTCTCTCTGTCCAGGGGGTTGTCAACATGGATGTTAAAATCTCCATTACAAACTACACGGTCAAAGTCAGTACAGATCATAGACAGCAGTTCAGTAAAGCCATCAAAAAAGTTTGCACAGTATGGTCTGTAGGTATTTAGAAATATAGCTTGAGAAGAGGAATTCATCTGAAGAGCAACATCTTCTTGCATTGTCATTATACAAAATGTCAACTCCACCTCCTTTCTTCTGCACTCCAGCTTCGCTCATTAAGTTGGAGGGGGTTGACTGGATAAGAACAGCTGCACACCATTGGTAGAATCATTTTTTCTTGTTTCTTATCAGATTCACCATTTTTTTCTATTACGTATCAAGACTGGAACTGAGAAAGTTACTGGCACGCTGGGCCCCTCGCTTATCCTGCAGAGTCATGGCTGCCGGCTAATAGAGTTAGGTGGGCAAGAAGTTGGGAAAGTCTGACAAAGTGTGCAGGGGGAAAAAACAAACGTAAAATGCATCAACTCCCCCCTTTCATCAACTGCTGTAGGAGCATCTTATAGACTACCACTCTTTTGTCTTCTTGTACACCTTCGCAACTGGATAAAATTGTGTGTGTGTTTACGCGCGCGCGTGTTTTCTATAGTGATCCAGAAAGGTAGTTACACTTACTTGTCGACGTGCAGGCGCCAGAAGAGAGCGGTCAGCAGGCTCCCCAAGCAGAGAGTGATCACCAAAGAGAAGAGTGACTTCAAGAGTCCCCTCATACCTCTCCCCTCCTGCTAACTTATACCGCTAGCCCCCTCACCTTCTTCCTGTCTCTATCCCGCTTCACGTTGCTCAACACTCACCCGTTATCTGCTCTCTGTCACGCTCCCTCTGTTTACAGATTCTCTCCTCGGCTCGTTCTCCCCGGGCCCGGCTAAGCCTCTCTCTCTCTCTCTCTCTCTCTCTCTCTCTCACCCCCCCTCTCTCTAATCTTTTGCCTCTCTGCTTTCTTGTGTTTTCTTTAAACTTCCCCCCTCCACCTGCTCTGGCATAGGCTACGCTTCCTGTCTTATTTGACTCGTGTTTGTTTGTCTCCCTCCTTCCTCTTTGGGTGAATCAGAGAACGCCTCCTCAGTCTTTCTTTTTCTGCCTCTTGTTCAGGCAAGCCCTCTGTTCACTGTGTACCTCTACCTTGTCTTTCCTCTCTTCCCGTTTGTGTCCAGGACAGCTGCTCCACGTCCCACTCTAATCCTTGTCATGTCTCTTTGATTCACCCATCCTCTTTCCTCTTTTTCTCATGTGTTCATGCAGACAAACTCTCAACCCTACTTTCCACCACAGTCCCAAAGCTAGAGTCCTTTTTTTACTCCGCCCCAATCCCTGAGCCCCAGCCTCCCCTCTTTGCTTTTCCCCTCCCTTCCCTTAGCTATCCTCCGCCCACACCCCTTAAGCCCTCTCCCCTTTGCACAAAAAAGCAGTAACATGAGTGCCCGGTACTGAATTAGCCCACAGTTTTGCCTCTTGACTTGTGTGTGTGTGTATGCGTGTGTGTCAGGAAACACGTTCAGAACCATTGAGGGGCAGAGCAGGCGAGGGGCTGAGGCTTCCCTTCCAATGAGAACGACTTCTAAAACCCCTCAAACTCTTACCAACACACAGACACACACACACACAAGCTCCTTTTATTTCAATTTCAATTTAAACGTCACACTTTGCCAGCTGTGTCGGCTCCCTTTACAATACAAGTGAGTGTTTCTGATTTTTAGAGGCAGGAGGGAGTTGGGGATTGGGGGTTGGGGCCCGAGGAAGGGAAGTCTCCACTTGGCTGAGATGGGAACCTGCCTCTAACATGGCAGAACTGCTGGCTAGATCGACAGGATAAATGACACACGTAACAGCCGGCGGAAATGAGAGAAGCAGAAAGTCAGAGGGAGCCAGACAGAGAGACAAAACGCACAGAGAGGTGGGGAGTTGTTGCCCAGAAAAGCCATAACTCATCAGTTGTTTGGCTTTCATTTGGGAGCTCTGCGTTGCCAGCTGTGGGATGGAAGGGGAATAAAATCAAGGGTGTAAAGCTAAAGGGGATTATAGGAAATATGTTGCAGATGCAAGATACATTTCACAAACAGATGGCCACACCCAGTTCCTCCGCATTTATCCCTTATGATTATTTGAGTTTTCAGTGGAAAATTCCACGCTAAGTTCTTAGCAATAAAGCAATTATGCCCAGTAACTACATGCTGAGTAAGCCGAGCTGTGCCACAGCCACCTCACCACCCCACACACAAGTTTTTTTTAATTTAAGCGGACATCAGGGTTAGCAGGAAACCTGTTTGGGTTGTTTGAGGCCGTTTTGCTGTGACCAGACTGAAGATGGGGGCATAATCAACAGGGATATGTAACTAATAAAATTAGGCTAACAGTACCAACAAAGACAGAGGGTTGTTTAGGGAAAGTAAAAGCTACACTTAACCTGGTTTGAACCCACGAGCTTCTTGCTGTGAGGCGACAGTGCTAACCACTGCCAGCACTAACCAGTGCTAACCCTTCAGTCCATGCATCTTAGAAAATCTCTTCCTGGAGTGGAAACAAATGATGAATCACTGTTCTCCTTTGCACTGGCATTTCCTGGATTTACCCTACCCTGAAAGCTAGTACTCTGGGAGAAATCACACATACCTGTACGCATCATGAAAAATGGGTTTCTCCTGCATGGGCACACCATGACAATAACAAGGCTGTGAGAAAGAAAGAGGAAGCCACTGTCACAGAATAATTGTAGTGTGTCATAGACGAGTTACAGCAACAAACACTTTGCTTCTTCAGCGGCCTGTTAAATCAAATATCCAGACCGCTCATCTGGTTTCCCCTCATCACAGGCCATCCTCCTGCCTCCCACATACAACAGTCAGTCATTAGCTTATTACAGACAATGCCAATTTCATCAAGAGACTCAATTTGGTTAATCTGGTTTAAAGCCAAAGAAGTGATTTTTCAAGATGACATTCATTATCTTTTAACATGGGAGATTTATCAGCATTGTGCAGCGCTTGTGTGCCTGCAGGAGGCCCTCAGTCTCTTTTACTCAGCAAGGATGAATCACGCAGGAATTATCATCTCAGTGATGGATGCTTGTGTAATTATGAGCTAACTTTATGTGATTAATCTGTTATTCAGCGGAGGGAAGTGTCAGCGCAAAGTTGACAAATTTGTGCAAAATTTAGCATTTTCCAATTCGGACTGATTGCTTAGCCTCTTCTATTGCTCCCCTAGCAATGGTAGAGTATACACACCATATGGGTGCTCTTATGAACATGATTTGTGGTCAATGCCAAGCTGTTTTTCAAAAGGCTAGCCGTTTTTAAGGTCTTATATTCCCAGAGTCAACAAAATCAGGCTCCTGAATGGTGATGCCAAATGATGCCAATGTATGGCTGAACAAATAAAAAAATGCAAAAAATAATACATAAATAATGAAAAATTAATAAATATCAAATTATAAATACAATTTATAATAATAAAAAGCATCATATCTACTTCCTGCAAACTGCATTTCAGCAAAATGCTTTGAAAACCAGGGCTGTGTCATTACAATTGTGTGAATAATTAGAAAAATTTAATAATAAAGGATAATGAATGGAACAGAAATAAGACCAATCACTTTGTTGGGTCCACTGGGCTCCACAGATGAATTAGTTCATTGTGCGACCAAAAATGAACTTTTCTTTCGAACCTCTAACTGGACGTCCCCTAAACCTTCACCGCATGGGTAGCGAATTTACAAATCCCACTATGGGTAATGTTGGACCTGTCCTGCTCTGTCTCTGATTGGTCTACCCTCATATTCTTACCCTATCTCTAACCAGTCTCACTATCCATGCCTAAACCTAACCAACCCAACCAATGAAGGCAACAAGTACTAACAAAATTGCAGCATACCTTATGTTGTCTTTTTTCCACTCTCATTGGCTCCACTCTCAGACCTGAGACCAGAGGTGTCCTCCTTCATGTAATCTACTAGCAGATACACCTAACCAAACTCATTGTTACAGCAGCGGTGCGAGAGCCTGCCTAAGATCTCTGTAAGCAGCGCCAGCAGCTACAACACAAAGTCTGCCTACTACCGAGCGATCAACTTCCCCCCATTTCTGCAAGCCAACGCTGCACAGCAAGGACTTTTCAACATTCGAGCTATAATTCTTTCCAGCTTTGATCATCTACAACAGACTAATCACCAGCTAACAGCAGCACCAAGGCAACCCTTTTGCTTCCATGGACTGGTAATGTAACTTAACTGGGCATAATATAGCTTCACATACGTAGTTTAACACTGTACACAGCTAAACACAGGACTGTTGTCAAAATGGCTAGTAGGTACAAAAAACAATGGAATCCGTGCAGTAGATGGATTCAGCCGGCAGCCACGAAATGGCTGAAGTGTATTCCTCTGGGGCAATTGCACCCTTGAAAATTATATCCATTAAAAGTGCTTCTCTTTGGCACTGACTGTTATAAAACATCATGGAATGGATCCCTACAAGTGAGTCCTGGTGAAACCCTTTGTTTTATTCAAGAAAGAGAAGTCCTCCTATGAAATCTTGTGACAGTTGTTGCAGGAAGAGTAAGAAGTTTGTTGTGTTGGAGTAATGTTAGTAAAGTCTTGCATGCAGTTCTGCTGTATACAACAAACTCCTCTCTATTGTTTCCACCAGCTTGTGTGTCTTTACCAGCTGATCATCCCCAGCTGCTCTTGCTCTTCAGGCGAAATTGTCCGCAAAACTCTTAGCACACATGAAATAAACATACAAAACACTGACGGGTTTAAGGTAATATATATTGAACAGTATAGCAGGCCTATGCCTTCAAACAGATGTCAGAGGGAAGTTTCTCCCTGAAATCAGAAGGGTCACTTTTATAGCATTCCAGCAATTAAGGAATAAAATAGATTCTCTGCCCAAAGTTAAACAAACCCTCAGCCAATTGCAAGAAGCCATGTGGAAAACATCTATTCATATGCTGACTTGTAACCTTGAACCTTATCATTTTCTCCTCCTACATACAGTACATGTTATCTTACCTTGTTACATAAGAACAAGGGGCTTATGTGACTTCACATAAGCCCCTTCCTGGTATCTCAGAGATAAACTGTTTTCGAAAAATGTGCTTTACATAGCCAGACAGCATGCGAGTTATTTAAACGATAACAGTTACTGAAGTATGCAGAAACACATATAAAGTGAATAAGTGATAGTTCATGCTAGTTTACTTTCACAGTGGCATGCACTAATAGAGGTGGAGTGGTTGAGAGGCTACAGGGGGAGCGAAGTACTTCGTCTAAAGAGCCCATTGTAAGGTGAGGTGCAGGGTAGCATGGTGAAATGTGAGGAAGACAAAACATCATGCTGGCAGGGAGATGTAATGGAAAAATAGCCAGACATTTATTTTCAGTCTCCAAAAAACAAAACAAAACATGAAACCAAAAAAAAAAACATTCTTTACAGCTCAAAACAGTTCTGGGGCTGGCTGCTCTTTAAAAAAAATGAAAATAAAAAAACAGTATGTTCTCTGCCATTCCACTCACACATTTAGCACACAAGAGCCGGCCCAGTTCAGTAACTGGCCTATCAGGTCAGAACTCTCAGAACACAGAGTTAACAAGGTAAACAACAAGTATACATCATTGTCTTCACTAGCTCATACTAAATTACCTCATTTTATTCGACACTATGTTACCATAAATATTGTATGTTAAAAATTAGCAAATTATTTGTACATCAGTCATCATTTGTCCTAATTGTCATGCACATCTGCTTTCCAATCAAATCTGAGAACACATGTACCCATATACCACGTAAAAAAGGGCCACAGTTGAGACATGCTTCCTCTTTCAGAGCCGCCATAAAATAACTTCCACAAAGTAACACTGATGGGTTATAGCTCACAGCATGTCTTTTTAAGACAACAAGGCCATAGCAAATAGTGAGGAAGTGGGTGCTTCTTCACAGAGCCTATGTGAAATCATCACAAGGCAGACAAATGGACAATGGTCTCATTCGTCAACCAAACAACATATCTGTCCTCCCCGTGCAGTGATGAGGCTGCTGCTTTGACTCTGCTGTAACACAGGTTATAGGATCATCCATGAGGTAAACAACATAAGAGACGCTTGATGCCAAGCAGGCTTGCTTCCATCTCTGCTCAATGTCTTTTTTTGAAATCGTAGTTTTTATTTGAACATTAAATGCACAGAACAGACAACATCATTATTGTACAAGAATATGTCCAATTTCCAGAAGTATACATATTTTGCGCCAAAATAATAGTTCAACAATCACAGTACATAAGAAATAGTGCAGGTAAGGAATCGTTCCCATGAACTCTCAAAGTTTTTACCTTCATTATTGATTCAGGCCAATATGTGTTCATAGGACACTATTTTTGAGACTCACTTAGGTGGCCATTACCGTCCCCACCTGTATCCCACCAAAGTGATATTTTGAAATTTGTGGCACATCTGTTTTGTCACCTAATAAGCACAACCTCTATGATTTCTCTTTACTGTTTCCTTTACTGTTATTTTAAAACAACTGGAGTTCCCCTTGAATGCACAGTGAGCTTCCTGTTTGGCGTATAGGTAGGGTACAAACAACAACTTATGACTGAGCCGACACAGCCTGACACAGACCTTTTGCTTGTAAGTAAAACCTGTTGCGTGACCTAGTAGCAAAAAATTGCCTAGTGCTGGGACCTTGTAGGCAGAGAGAACTGAAGTGAAACGGACATGTTATCCGCTCTACATCCAGATGATATACATCAGCACAGCCAGCAAATTGTTTTTCTCTCTCAATATGAGTCTAACTGTGTGTAAATGACTAGTTAAAACAGATGATGCAAGAGGATCCAAAGTACATGTGTTGATGTTTTTGAGCTAGCGAGAGGCTGAGCAAGAAAAGCAACTGAAGGTTTGGAAATAGTTTATCATAAGGCAACTTTCTAACCTTTAAGGCTGGATTTTTTCTCTAAAATAACCAAAGCATTAAGAATGTAAATAACATGAGAAAAGCAAGGTCACACTGTCTGAAAGCAACAGTAATGTTGCACTGAGATGAGAAAGTTTGTTGACAAGATAACACCTATGTCCAAACTGCCAAACTTCGTCATATGTCCTTATCACACAAGAACAGAAACAAGAGGGGTCAACAAAACTGGCTTATTTAGGAAGAACCAATAATGCCAAACCATAAGGAATTACAGTGACATAAAACTCAAATCAATAACAACAAAGTAAATTCATCTCCCCTGTTCATCTATGAAGAAACATACATACCCTATTTTCTGGCCTATTACACATTCTGTACACAGCAGCTGCAGATAGGATTGCATAATTTGGTCTTTTAGACAACATGTGATATACATACTAATAAGTATAAGCCTGCTTGGCATCATGTCTCTTATGTTGTTTACCTCATGGATGATCCTATAACCTGTGTTACAGCAGAGTCAAAGCAGCAGCCTCATCACTGCACAGGGAGGACAGATGTGTTGTTTGGTTGACGAATGAGACCATTGTCCATTTGTCTGCCTTGTGATGATTTCACATAGGCTCTGTGAGGAAGCACCCACTTCCTCACTATTTGCTATGGCCTTGTTGTCTTAAAAAGACATGCTGTGAGCTATAACCCGTCAGTATACTAATCTATAACATTATCTGCTGAAAATCCTGAAATCCCTCTGGATCCAGCTTATCAAATGTGAGTTTTTGCTGTTTTTCTCCGTTTAAGGTCAGTCTTGTTCAGAAAAACAAACATGTCACCTTGTGCTTTAGGTAATTATTACTATTACTAGATAAAAATAACTGATAACTACCCTTTTCTGTTCCTGCAGATCAGTGACAGGTGCCGTTAATGTTTGTGCACAGGTGCAGTGGCAGAGAAAGTTCTATACACCAGCACATTTGGAGTTACTGGACTCCAGGCACTGTGAAGAAGAACAGATGGCCGAGAAACAGCATCTTCAGTCCTTTAAAAATTCTTCAAATGACTGCTTACAAACAATGACTGCTGTTTGTGGCTTAACCTTATATCTAAGACAGTTTTGTGCATTTTTAACAACACTTTCCTCTCATTAACCCATCTGATAAGACTTGACTGAATAGCTTCTGGTTCCTGGAGATCTATTTATGACCTCTGAGACCTTTGACTAACCTGATGGAATGATGTTGTAGGCTTTCTCCAGCTATGGACCCCTGAAACTATCATCACATTTCCACCCTTACTTGTGATGAATGTGACTGGTGAATGACTCCACAGGGAGGTGTGATGGAAGATGGGGGCCTGAGGGGGCAGTAATGGGGTCATGTGGTTATGGAACAGCTGATCGCAGTGCATTCCACTGCTGCTTAGCATGAGGCCTGGCGTCCCCATGCCTGTTACTATTACCACACTGCATGTCTCATAACCACTCACACAACCAAACCACATAATCAACAAATTATATCAGCACACAAACACTGTGCACAAACGTTTAAACCAGACTAAGATAGGCAGAATTCATATGGCACACATACAATCACTTAAAGGGGCACATGCATAATTTACATAGCCTATCCCATAGTTGAAATGGATGAGAGACCCTCAACTCAAAAATAGGCCTATTAAAATCAGTGCTTAATAGCCTAAAAGGAGTAGATACCGTTGAATGTGTGTAACAAACAGAAAGAATGAACACAGTGTTATGACTCTTTTTAGTTTCTGAAAAACTGAAGAACGGGTAATGAAAAGTAATCTCTCTCTCCATGGCTGTTGAACGAAGATGCTCAGCACTCCACTGCTGTTGTTGGCTTGTAGTTGACTACCCCCTGGTGGACAGGCAATTAAAACCAATAGAATCAATAAGCTCTTCAAGAGGGCTGGCTTTGAGTTATGGGAGGAGCTTGATTTTTGGTGGTGTTCTCAGAGAGGAGAAAGCTGCGCAAGATGCTGAGCATCCTGTACAATGACTTTCACCATCTCCACGATGTGCTGGTCACGCAGAAGCTTGTGACGAGGCACCACAGAACACCACAGGAAATCCTTTCTTGCTGGCAATCAAACTTTACTACTCTACTTATCTACCTTATGTTGAGAGATGGACAGCAGTCATGAGGTGGCTCCAGCTCCTTTCTCTCTGGATTACTATCTCTCCGTGGATTACATCCTTACATGCATTATAATTTTGAACCACACCTGTACTTATGATCCTTATCAATAACCTTGATCATATTTTTGATATTATGTATATTTTGGATTGGTGGATTTTTGCACATCTGTTCCCTTAGAAATTTATTATGATAAGGAAAAGAAAATTTCCAGATGGAAAACTGGAAATGCTAACTGGGATGTCATCCAAGTGATTAGTGCAAACAGATGTATGAGACTCCGGGAGGAGGAGAACCAGTTGGATGTGAACAGTAAACTAGTTAATGGGATAATTCAGTATGTCGAGGAAACAATCCTGAAGATTATAGGAGCTAGACAGACCAAGAATGTTCCATGGTAGATTAACAAGTAAAGCCATAAAAGCCAGGAGTAAAGCATTAGGGAACTTAAAACACTTCATTCATAGGATGTGTTGAGCCACTATAAAATGGTCCTGGCACAATCATTTAAAATTAGCTCTTAGTTCACATAATAGAGGAGACGAGGCAGTGTCAAGACATAATCTTAATAGAGAATCCCAAAATACTACAGAAAAGGGGGACGTCAGGAGATTCATAAGATTTACCTTTCAATATGTTTGAGCTAAGAAGAGTAATTTATTTATTTATTTATCGCTCACCAGACCACTCTTTGGAAGGATAGGGTAGGTTATAACATGTTGACAGTTCAACAGAATTTGGGATATTGGCCAACTTCCTTCACTTTGGAAGCAAGCAATAAAAATGCCTTGAGATTGTTCTAGCTACAGACCTATTGCCTTAACTTTCTATTAATGTAAAATGGAACAAATGGTGACAGAGAGTCTAACATATTACCTAGAAAGTAAAGCTCTTCCTGTCAGGAGTTATGGCAGAGTGAAGGCGGAAGTGTGGACCCAAATGCAGATGCAGGCGAGGCGGATGCAGTTAAATGAGGATTTATTTAAACACTAAAGAACTTAACAGGCTACGCTGGGAGCTCAGCTGTAATGTCCAAACTCAAAAAGCACTCCAAACAAAAACATAATCCAAAAGGCAAAATCCAAAGAACAAAGTACAAACCAAGAAATAATCCAAACAGCCAGGAAGGTGTGGAACAAATAAACGGATGACGCAGACAAGCAAACTCTACCAAGAAGATTACTCACACAAACACACATACAGACATAAGGACGTGACAAGGACTGAGGAGAACTGAGGAGAATATATACACATACAGGGACTAACGAGTGGGGCGGGAG